>PPJG02000003.1:263431-289371 GCA_003705695.2 Blastobotrys serpentis | reverse complement strand
TATGTCAACCGTCTTTTGGCCCAACTTCTTTGCTTCGCCAGGTTTCCCTTGATTAACCAATTGAGATAACTTCTTCTCAATCGTTAAGATCCAGCACGCGGCATGTCGAATATCAGCATTCTGATCTCCATGCTGATTTTCGTGACTTGCTATAGAGGAGGAAATGGATGCAATATTGGACATTCGTTCCTTCAGTTTGTCAATATTTGTCAAGGTTTCATGCTTGTTGGAAATGGATTCCAATGTGGATGATGCAGAGATGAGTTTGTTGTAATTGTTGTAAACCAGACCTTTCTGCTCACTATTTAAAGTTCGCAGTTCCGATATTAATGCATTTTCTTGTTTCAGTAGTTGTCTTGTATCATTTCCTTGAACCAATTCATGTACATATTTATCAGGTTCGACATCTGATAACCGGTCAATCTCTGATTCAGGAACCCCGGCAATGGAACCCGACAAGTCCAAGTCCGGAGCTTGTTGCTGCGGGGTTTGAGGAGGGTTATTCGACTGTTGTAACTTGTAGAAATCCCTTAATGCTCTTCTTCGAGCAGACGATTCTGTAGGGAGGTTTTTTGACATTTGTCCATATATTTTAAATGTATTTTTGATGGTGTTTTAAACGATGTGGTGTGAGCAAAGTTCCCAAAAAATGTGTACATGCCCCGCCAACAACACAACTAGAGAGTGTTACTAGGAAAAAACTTCAATCCAACAAAATGGATTTCAGATTTAGAAGCAAATAAACAATTGCTTGGTTTTGCAATTTTTATTTTAGTTGAATTTTTTTGGGGGGCAGCTGTTTTAGTCCAAATATAGTTTGATACTAAACTTGTTCCTGGTGAGGTTTGTTTCGGTAATGAGTGAGAGGAGGTAAAATAAATTATTAGTATGATTAAGCTATAGGATAGATAAATAAGATATATAGAAATACCGACATTATTGCAACAGTGAATCGACAGAAATTCGTCGAAACTGTTTAGACGGAGATGAAGAATAGCATATGGCGATATCTTCTTCACAGACGGAAGACGTGGAGGAGGATGTAGTGGAAGACGAAGGGGATTCAGGCGTAGTCATTCCGTTGAGTAAAACAGAGAGCGCAGCAGTTTCATTGCTGTTGTATTGCTTGTTTGAACGATGCTGATGTTGCAGAATGGCCAATATTTGGTCACGAATGTACCAGGGGTCGGGTCCGTTTTGTCGTTTGTGCTGGCGTCTGACCGCCTCGGCGATTTTGACTCGTTGTGCCATAGAAACGACGGGAAGACCCAATTGTTCCGGTCCGTAGTAATCTGCATGGTCGGACAGTCCTTGCAATCGTTCGTCTTGATCCATCAGGAGCTGTGTGGTGTAGTAGCGTTGTTCACGTGGAACGGAGTAGGGAACAATGTAAACGGTCATCATTGCCTTGTATCGGGGATAGCAGATATCCGCCTTGATGTATTTGGTATGGTGAAATCGCTGGATGGGCTTGGGAATCACGTTGAGTTTGAGCACTCGTCGGTTTTGAATTAGCTGTTTGTGGCTCGAGTCCTGGTCGGAGCTAACCCGGACAACTTGGACGTAGCTAAACGTGCTAATTCCAAAGGTCTCCGTGATGGCGCCACTGACATTTTGGTAATCATAAACAATGTCATTTGTGCAAGTTTTCTGTTTTTCAACATATCCAGACCCAGTAGAAGTAGTATTATTGTTGGTTTTAGAAGATCGACGACGATGGCTGGAGGACGGTGTGCTGTTAATATTCAGGTCATCAAATTGAATAACCCTGACGGGACAGTTATGTGGCTTCTTGTCGTTCGTAATAGAGTAAATTTGCTTAACACTGTCACACAGGATCATCCTGATTTTCATGTCAGCTGAGAAGGGGCGTCCCTGGGCTTTGCTAAAGTCCTGTTCAGTAAAGTCTTTCTGCAGCTCAGGACACGCAGGAATGCAAGTCTGTTTCTTAACCCGTTGTTTAGAAGTAGTGATGAGACAGGTGATGGAAGAAAGTTGCTCAGGGTCCATTGAATCCAGATCTCCCCCATAGTCATATTCATCATCCAGAGAAGAGTACCGGCGCTTGATTGCCATTTGTAAGCTGTCGCCATATAAAAATTGCGAATGAATGGTAATTTATTATTTATCATTTGAGTCTGCATCCCCCCTTATATATTTATAGCTATTTCAAAATTACTTTTTATGCCGGCTTATGGGGAAACCTCCGGATGAATGATGGGTTGATTTTTACCTGTAGGGATCTGCAGATATACTTCCAAATGGGGAACAAAAGCCGTATTATCAACCTGATTCGAGCCTCATCAGAGAGCGATCGGCAATTTTTTTTCTTTCAGGGTACATATTTTTGACATGTAACGAGAGACATCCTTGTTGTGATTCAATTTTTTGTGTTTGTGACAGATCAATTCTAATCAACCTAGCATGAAATATGCATGTAATTTTTTGTTTTGTTTTGTTTTTCTTTCAGTGCCGTCAGTTATATTCGTTTGTTTTTCTTGTCTCAGAGCCTCAAAATTGAGGCTCGGTTATTATCCTCGAAGACCCGGTAGCATTTTGGGGTTCAGTTCAGGACCGGGGTCAATTTCTATTCGAAATAAACTAAATGATTTTATAACTAATGTATCTATCAGAATGGTTATCGTATTGCAAATTCCCGGCACGGACTTACCCTTGAAACAATATTGATGTCATGACCGTTTAGTGATCAACGCGTGATGTCTTTTTAAACCTTCGCCTCATTTTGACTAGTACTGGATACGGCAATGGACGGCACTGATATCAGCTGGGCGACCTTGGAAAGGTAGCAATTGTTCTAAGATGAGAATTAGGACCTTGTAATTGTTTGAAAGCTCTTGGAGTTTATAAATTATCTCTAGAGATTTTGCTGATGATCTACTATGTTTCTTCCCAGTAAATTTTATATGTTTCATCTACTTACGCATACTTACATAGTAGTAACTGCGGAGTTGATGTGCGTCTCAATTCTGATGCAATTATTAGGGGGGGTCTTGGATGCAATGCTGCATTGGATTATTTTTTTGAAAAAATGCACTAATTAACCAGAAATAGAAATATTGGCGGATAATTAATACGCAAGGGGTGTTTTTCCTGCGTCAAGAATATTAAACTATAGCTATAGCGCACAGTCTATATGCTTCTGCGTGGCATAGGATTGTGTGAGTTCTTTATAAACTCCAAGGCACGGTTTTTTTCGCTCTTTACATGTCGGCGTTTGCATTTCCTTCTCTAGATATATATATATATCCTATTATGTAAAGCTATATATGAATTATGCTCTCAATGAATCTAGGACTATTGTACCAGCAAAGAGCTTGGGAGACGAATTTGAGGCTCTGGTTAGGCTGTCAATGACCTCTTTTGACAAAATGGTCATCGATAGGGTAATTTACGACAAAATAGTACACACTACACCCTTCTGAATATGCAGTCCATTATGATCAGTCACAATTGCATGAATAAGATCGTTATGTACAGTCTACAAACTACCAGATACTATACTGTATATGTTGAACACAATTACACATGCGGCTGAGTTTGCCCTATGGTTGCTTAGTCGGTCCAGAGCCGGGGCCCGTCCTCGAGCACATCAAGATTTATAAAATTTCAACGCTAATGCTGCCACTGTATTCTTTTTAAAACCCAAGGCATTAGATTATTAAACATAGTCCACTGAAAAGAAATCCTTTTCTTCTTCAGGTTCTAAAATTCTCTCTAAAGTAACAGGATGAGTCTTTTTTTAATTGTAAACGGCATTGTGCGGCGGCAGTTGACATGTTCCGCCGCGGCTTGAGTGACACACGTTTTTGAACTTTCTGAGCTGCACAAAGAAGCTTTTTTTTTTTTTTTACCAATCCAAATCTTTCAGCTCACCCAGATGACTCCGACAACTGTTGGTTATTATTATAATGCATTGCTGGGGGTGCTTCGATGGGATGCCTTAGAAAAGGAGTTATTAAGCTCAAGCGGCGATTCTCCGTTGATCAAAAAGCATAGCAAAAAAGAGCGTTTCGACAACATCAATCTGAGAACATTTTACTTAACGAATCACAAGAAACACAAGCTTCCAGAGCTGCCGACGGTTATATTTATTCATGGGCTTGGAGGACAATTGAACCAATTTGAGCATCTCCTAGACTATTTCTCTCATTTCTCCTCTGTATTGTCTTTTGACCTCCCCGGACATGGACAATCTGAGTATACACCAGATTGGGATACATATTCGCAGCCCAATCTGCTGAACCTGATTATGAAAGTGATCGACTTTTATTGTGAACCTGAACAAGAAATTGTCTTGATTGGACATTCAATGGGCTCTGTCTTGGCGGTGAAATTGGCAGCCGAAAAGCATCTTGGAAATCGCTGCAAGGGCATTGTTGCTATATGTCCTCCTGGGAAAGTGGATCCCAAACTCCAAAAATCAAAATCCAGATTGGGCTATGTTCCTATACCTCTATTTGATTTATTTCGATCATTTGATCGACAGGGTGGACTAGATTCTGAAAGCATAAAACGCATGGTTGTTTCTACTGACCCAGCTGTCAGAAAGAAGCAACTGCGGTCAAATTTACAGGTCAATTCTGGGGCCTGGCTCAGGACCGCATACAACTTCTCACCGGCCACGAAGGCCGAATGGACGGAGATCTCGAGTCCAGTGTATTTGCTGGGAGCTGAAAAGGATAAGGCCACTCCTCCTGACGTACATGTCGCAAATATTTTATCATACTTTTCCGAATCGTCGTCTGCGTCTGCTGCAGTTGAATCAATCGTCGTCCCAGAGGCGGGACATAGCATAATGATTGAAAAACCTCAGCTCGTATGCGGTCTTGTTGGAGATTTTATAACTAGGAAGGTGGACCAAAAGCTGTCCTTATCGTGGCAGCTGGCTTTTCTAGCTTCCAAAAAAGACAAGTGGTCGTTAAAAAACGAATCCAAATGGAAATCAGTCCAAGCAGTTGGGGATAGGGTCCAGGGCAGTCCGTTCCGCGCAATAAAAACTCTAAGGCAGGATGATGAAGCACACAATCCTAAGATTCTGGAATCCTCTCACCCGGACATTTGTCACATTATCGATATTTCCCGTGAGACTCCGCCCTATGAACCTCTCACATTTACTCGAATACAGTATCACAAATTCCCTACCGTGTCGAAAATCCCACCAACCGAAACTGAAGTTGATCAGTTCATCCAATTGGTCGACCAATGTCTGGAAAAAAGTAAGGGCTTTAAAGATCCAGTAATTGCTGTCCATTGTCATTATGGCTTCAATAGAACCGGTTTCTTCATAGTCTCTTATATGATCCAACGGCTAAAAATTCCCATAAAAGATGCGTTGGACCGTTTTGCAGAAGCAAGACCTCCCGGCATCAAGCATATCCATTTCCGTGATGAGCTGTATGTGCGTTATGATTTATAATGATTATTTTTTTCCTTTTGATAGTAAATACGTCATCTTCATCCTCTTCATCCTCCCCATCCTCTTCCTCATCCTCTTCTTTGTCCTCTCGCTCTTCTTTCCCCTCGCCCACTTCCTTGTTGTTATTATTCGCACCATCCACTACTCCCTCTTGTGTCTCTGCCATTTCAAGGTCCCCTCTCTTCCAACTCTCCACCTTAGATCGTAGCTTTCCTACCCTGTCATGAAGCTGTCTTTGTATTTCAAATTCTTCAATTACTCGATTTTCTTCATCTACTTCTTCCTCTTCTTCCTTTTCTTCAAAATCCACCTTTGAATCCTTTTCAGAGCCATGCAATTGAGCACTCGCCTCAATTACTCCGTCATCTGTCTTCTTCGAAACCTCCGAAATTTCTTTTTGAAACCTCTCCCATTCCTCATCCTCATTAGGCTGTTCATTCGACAGTTTTATTCGTTTCCCTTCTCTATGGTCGTTCATACCTTGATTTAGTTAAACAAAATCCTGTTGTTGTCGGGTTACCGTGTCTCGAAAAAAAACCTTAGCGTTTAATGTGTGTGAGTTTATACAGGGGGAACGATAATCACACCACGCACGATTATTTTATACATTTTTCCATTCTTAACAATAACCTGAATCTTGCTTTCCTTTCCCTATCTTCTATTATTCAAGTTATTACGAAATTTTTATTATTAGAGAAGTGAGTCTTTCCTATTTCTTTTTTTGGTTTTCTCGAAAATGGCTCGTAGACCTTCACTCACTTTTGCTGCGGTTCTGATCTCATTAACTGTATTTCTCTTCTTCTTGTTCACACCATCAGTTCGAGAATCAGCTCCAGCGTCCCTCCTTTCAAAAACTTCAAACACAGCGAAAACTGATGTCACAGTACATGACGTTAAAGCTCAACCTCTCGCAGTTCAGCAAGATGTTATTTCCGGCTCACCAATAATGGCAAAGATGGCCAATGAAACTATTCGTGCCGAATTAGGTAGAGCTGCTTGGAAAGTATTCCATACCATTTTAGCTCAATACCCTGAGCATCCCTCTGAACATGACCGTCAGACGTTATCATCATACATTCACCTTTTCTCGCGTGTATATCCATGTCGCGAATGTGCTGAACATTTCCAAGAGCTATTGAAGAGATATCCTCCTCAAGTATCCTCTAGAGAACATGCTTCCCAGTGGGGTTGTCATGTTCATAATCAAGTCAATAAGCGGCTTGGTAAGGAGATCTTTGACTGCAACGAAATTTCAGACAAGTATAATTGTGGCTGCGGAGATGAAGAAGAGGAAGGACAAAAGAAAACTAGTAGTCCCGCTAAAAACTTGAAAATTGATGAGAAAGAGGAACTAACTAAGGGTGGTTAAAGCTAAAAAAGACAAAAAGCCCTCCTTTTATAAATTATTTATATCAGCATGCCTTGTAATCGTACATTTTCTTTATATATAATATATATGTGATATACTTGGCTCGTTGTCTTGGTCATGGCATTGATAGCAATGATTAAATTTGTGTTAATTTCGTAACCTCGTAAAGAAAAGTAAATAATAAAATATACACAACTCAGTTTCGTCGGCTACCCTTTTTGGGACCTCGCTTTTTCTGAGATTCATAATGTGTATGACCCATAGTTTCTATAGCAAGACTGTTTGTCCATTCAAGTACTCGTTGCGGGATCTGTGTTGACATCTCTTCCTGAATTCTTTCTCTGGTCTTTTGCATTCTGCTTTCTTTGACATCTGGGTCTTCCTCTTTTTTGACGACTGTCTTTTTCCTTCCGCTGGTTCTACGACTGGATCTTCGTCTCTTTCGTGGGACAATATCATCACTATCGTCTTCATCCCCTGCTTCGTCATCGTCTTCCTCATCTTCTTCGACCTCAGGACGATTCTTTTCGTATTCTTCCTCTTCCTCCTCAACTAAGCCTTCGATCTCTTGCTTTCGCATTGCCAGATCAGCCTCTAGATCTTCCTTTCTGGATTGCATACTTAAGAAAATGCGGTCTTTCACGGACTCGATTTCTTTGTATAGCTTCAGCTCCCTACGTCCATTTCGATCCAGCCAAGCTAGCAAACTTTCAATTTCTTCAGGCTGGTCGTAGTAACCCCAATCCTCAAACCCTTTAAGAACCTTATCGCCTTCTTCAAGTGCTTTGCGTTCTATAGCTCTCAATGGACGCTCCATCCGGCCCATGCTGTCCACAATCATTTCACCATCACTGATAATTTCTCCGATCTCAGATGTTTTCATATCAGGGACAGAATCCTTCTGCTTGAAGAAATTCAAGTACGCTTCTGCTTCTTCATCTGTGGGTCCCTGAACCCATAATCTACCCATAGTATAGCCAGTATTTACGTTCTCTTCCTCTTCACCGTTATCTTCCTCTTCTTCATCGTCATCCCCGGCCTCGGCATCATTATCCGGTTTGTCTTTTTCTTTATCTTTCTCTTTTTCTTTTTCTTTCTCCTTGTCTTTCTCACTGTCGCCCTCTTC
This sequence comes from Blastobotrys serpentis, assembly GCA_003705695.2. Taxonomy (NCBI): domain Eukaryota; kingdom Fungi; phylum Ascomycota; class Dipodascomycetes; order Dipodascales; family Trichomonascaceae; genus Blastobotrys; species Blastobotrys serpentis. The sequence continues at coordinate 281,439 of PPJG02000003.1, read as the reverse complement.
AGTCTTTGGATGATTACTACTCTCCTTTTTCAGACTGTTTTCTTGTTCTTCTTTATCTAATCGAACCATACCATTGTTTTCAAACCACCAATAACGATTATGATATCGGTCCCTGCCAAGCGGCTTGATTCTCTGACAATCCAATTGCATCAAGTCCTCTTCAAACTGTTTCACCGACTCATTGATACCTTCAATCTTTTTGGCGGTCTCTTGATGCTTTTCATAAATGTTTCTGAACTTCTCATCCTCTTTGCTAAGGGCTTCTTCCTTTTCCTTCTTGAGCCTCTTACGGCATTGTGCCGCTGTTTCGCCCGCAGCTGGGGGTTCTGTCCCATAGCCGTTAGGGAAAAATGATTTCTTCTCTTCATCAAATGCCTTGAGAGTTTCAACAAGTAGCTTGTATTCTTTTTGTTTGTCGTTCTTTTCACGTCGAATTTTGACGCTTTGCTCCAAGCATTGGTCAATGTAATTTCTGACCATATTGGAGCTATGCAACAAATTACACAAAATGTCGAGAATTCCAATTTTGTATTTGAAAGAGAGGTGATAATATCCCACGAGTGCGGAAGTTAAAGTCACTGGTCTTTCCAAGGATGCCAGTTCTGTCAAGCTATCTTCACACAAGTCATGCCATTCCTCAACATAAGACACGGTGTTTAACAGACCAATCAGAATTTGTTGCCATCCACCATCCCTAAACATTCGCTTCTTCAAGCGGTCTTTCCAGTCCGTATTTTGATATTTGGAAAACTCCGCCGCACGATGTTTCTTAGGTACCTTTTCGTCAGTTTCTGATTCTGATTCCTCACCTTCCCCGTTAGCTTTGGTTTCCTCTTCTTCTTCTTCTTCCTCTTCCTCCTCTTGCTCCTTCTCTTCATCGTCCTCATTATCTTCTGCATCTTTCATCTCAGAATCACCATCATTGTCTTTGGCGTTTCCGTTAGATTCTTCATGTCCATTGGTTTTGGATACATCCTTTTTATCGTCCTGGTCATCTTCCCCCTCGCTTTCCTCGTTGTCGTCTCCTTCACTCTCATCCTCTTCTGCTGGTAACGTCACAAGCAGCTGAGCTTTGTCCTTCCCAACAATACAAGATAACAGTGAGCAATGAACCTCATCGATCAACGAACATTCGGTTTCCTCATCGGCCAATTTCAAAGCATCAATAAAGTCATCAAAAGTGAATGTGTCCAAGACCAAGGGTTCGTGGTAAATATTTAGAAATAACCAAACTTCTAAGATAGTACTCATCATGGCATTTTCCTCGGCGTTCAAAGATTTTTCCAGTTTAGTTGGTAATCGCTTTGATGCCTTTGCCCTGTCATATGGCAAATTCAAATCCTCATCTATTCTGGGTCGCGTATCAATTGCAAGCGCCTTTTCAGCCGCCGAGGGTTTCCCGCGCTTTCTTCCAGGACCACCACCAACAGGAGTTGCAGGTTGTGATGGGGCAGGCGGCGGTGGGATTGTCGGTGGGGTTAGATTCTGATGCATAATACCTGGTTGAGTGCCCCCGGGAGTAACTGCTTCTGCAGTGTAGGGCTGGATGGCGCTAAATGGCTGCAATTGTAACGGAGTATTTGCAGAGCCATTTTCGAAATGAATTTGAAGGCCAGCAGAATTGCTACTGCCCTTGGCTGGATTCATAATAGAAGGTGTTTGTGAATACTGTCCAGTCGGTTTATGATGATGGAATATGGATCCTGAGCCACTCATGTCAACAACCGTCTGGTTTGTTGCAATCTTCGGTTTTGGGCCAGGTTTCTGACGCTCCTTTTTAGGTGGGCCGTTTTGTGAAATGAAGGCAATTGTTTGATCTTGCAAAGCGACCGTTTCATTTCTAGCTCGCTGCAAATGCCATGGCACTGTCTGATCAATCTTATATGTCTTTGCATAATCATCCTTCACTACCCATGGAGCTCCAGCCCAAGCCTCACGAGAGACAGCATGTTTGATGAACGTTCGTAAGATTACTTTTGTGAAAACTCGACGATCTCGGGTGAGTTGACTATCATCTACGGCCAATTCCTCTGTTGGATTGGCCACCATTTGGACTCTTAAACGGGAATATCCTGGACGAACTTCGCCATTAGGTAACGTGATTGCGTTGAATTTAGCTTTTTCACGAATGAGAACTTTGATTCGCTGATCTTTAATCTTCGCAATGACAATTTCTCCAGGAAAGAAGTCATGGCGCAACGAGTTGTACACATCGTCTACAAGGGCGTCTAAACGAGAAATTTGTGAGAATTGTATTTTCCTGAGAATTGGCTCCTTGAGCGCTTCCGGGAAACTATTCATAATTTGCCGCGTCTCATTCATCTGCCAACGGTTAGCGAAGACTGAAAATAAAAAAAAAAGACCCAAATACCTACTTCACTCTCATATGCCTCGAAATAAGTTAGGCACGAATGTCCGGTCAATTCACAAATGAATTTTCGCTAAAGAGGGGATAAGGTTAGAGGGTGGTAATCATACCGCGGTGGACCACTTATACGACTTACTCTTTTGAAGAAATCCATTCTATAGTCGTCAAAAAATTAGCAACTCTTGAAAAAAATTAAACCACAAATAATTCGGGCGCTTACCTTTCCAAATAGGCTTCGTAATTGTCAAAATATTCATTGGTGATTGGTATATGCCATACCTCTGAATCTTCGGAGGGAGGCTCTGATTTTGGGGGTGGTATCTCCACCATTTTCCGCTTATACAAAACCTATATTGAATAATGTTAGTCTTATTGCATACCTCGTTGTCAGAGTATAGTGTAGTTTCGTACCATTTCTTATGCTCTCGTCTCGATCCCGACTTCAACAATACTATCTGGGATGTTCAAAATCGCCGTTCTCTGCTCGTTGACGCGATATAGCAATTTCAATGTATCCAAAGCTTCACGTACAAATGTGTGGTTGTATGTCGTGTCTTTTTAAAATGGTTTTGCGAATTTTGTCTGAGTAAGGGAAAAAAAAAAAAAAAAAGTGCGAATGTCCATAACGAAATGTTTATGCATGTTATAATATGTGTGGCATCGAAAATCGGAGTTAAGACAAGCTTAATTCCGATAGCATATACACCCCATTTCCCATTTGGGAACGACGTTATATCATTCTTGTAGGAGAATTATCAAGTATTGATCCAATAAGAGTATTATTCCTTCTATATACAATTATATATATGGGATGAAGAGCTCCATTTCTCATTATATCAACATTTTATTTCTCTCTGTGGTTTAATTGTCATTTTTTTCCTAACGTTTTTATGTTTTGTCCCAGAAAAAAATTACTGCTTTTTTCTCATTTTCCTTACTAAATTATCTGAGCCGCACAGGGAGGATAAACGGATCAATGCGGCTCAGGCTGGGAGATAAAGAACGTAGAGTGATTATGAAGGAAGAGATATAGAACATTTGTTGACAGAACTTTGCAAATGTTGCGTTGATTATTTCTATTTATTTTTTTCATTAGTTTGACGTTGGACTTGGCATAGGATTGGGGGGAAAAGAAAAAAATAATAATAATGTCTCGAATCTCCGCATATCGTGTGTTTTTAAGGGGTATTATCAGATATGCGTTGGGAGATGACACACAGTGTGTGACCGAATCCTGGTAATGTGTCATTAACGCAAACCTGGTTTAGTACTCGAGCCCTGTAAGGGTATTTTGTTTAGGGGTGATAATGATTCGTAACCTATATTATGTATAGATTGATATGTATTATATGTATTTTGAGGTGTAATTGTCAGGTTGATCGCTTCTGTGTGCATGTGTGTAGAGCGGTTAATTTTGCTGCATATATGATACATATCGGCATTTTGACGACAACACAACTGAACATACCGGGCATGAATTGAAAATGCGGTAAGAACCAAACCTAACGGATCACTCTAATAGTATTTATTCTGAATGGAGCCAAATGCTCACTAAATTGAGAACGATCCAACAAGAGTTGATGTATCGCACAAAGAAATATATATGACAATTATGTATTTAATACTGGACGGAGAAACAAAATGATAATTGATATAGAGGACCACAATGGGATTGCATATAGCTTTAAACTCTAGGTCATATTGGATAGCTTTTCTTAAGTTAAGCTTATAACATCGTCCTCTAAGATTGCACTAAGCAGTTCGTGTGATTGCCAGCGTCGGTGTGGGCGTCGGTGCGCCGAAGCCGATCTTCGAGAATCAGACGGGTTAGGGTAGATAATGGATTTTTTTTTTTTTTTTTTCAAGGCCGACCGGAGGGAAATCAGAACAATTTTTTCAAGCGGTCATGGATAGCCAACAGCAGAGCAATAAAGCTCACAGAACTGGCAAGGACCAGCAGAAGACTCATAAGAAAAAATTGCATGTAAATGGTTATAATGCCAAAGCATTTGCAGTGGCAGCTCCGGGAAGATTGGAAAAACAAGCCAGAAGGTCTCACGATGTCAAGGAAAAGAAGTACCATGTACCTATGGTGGATAGAACACCAGATGATCCACCTCCAGTGATTGTTGCTGTGGTTGGACCTCCGGGGGTAAGTTATATATCACAATATTTGCAAAAATGAACTGGAAACTAACGGAATTTTGACATAGACTGGTAAAAGTACATTGATCCGAAGTTTGGTTCGCCGATATACCAAGCAAAACTTGAATGAAATAAAAGGGCCAATTACCGTTGTTTCCGGAAAAAAGAGAAGATTGACCTTTATCGAATGCGCCAATGATCTCAATTCAATGATCGATATCGCAAAAATTGCAGATTTGATCCTGCTAATGATTGACGGCAATTTTGGATTTGAAATGGAGACAATGGAATTTTTAAACGTATTGGCACCACATGGTTTCCCAAGAATTCTCGGTATCACTACTCATTTGGATCTGTTTAAGAAAGTTTCAACTATGAGAGCATCTAAAAAAGCGTTGAAACATAGATTCTGGACCGAAGTCTATCAGGGAGCCAAATTGTTCAATTTGTCAGGTGTTATCAATGGTCGATACCCGGACCGTGAAATTTTGAATTTAGCAAGATTTATCAGTGTCATGAAATTCAGACCTCTCAAGTGGAGAAATGAACATCCATATGTTCTTGCCGATAGAGTAGTTGACATCACTGATCCGGCTGCAATTGAAAGAAACCCCAAAATGGACCGAAGGGTGTGTCTTTACGGATATGTTCACGGTACTCCTTTGCCATACCAAAACGCCAGAGTCCATATTCCTGGTGTGGGCGATCTCACAGCTAAAGAAGTTGAGAGACTTCCGGATCCATGCCCTACGCCTGAGGCAGCTAAGCGTGATGAACAACAGAATCCTAATGCGGTGAAACGCCGTAGAAGATTAGATGACAAGATGAAGTTGATCTATGCTCCAATGAGTGATGTTGGTGGTGTCCTTATTGATAAAGATGCTGTTTATATCGATGTCAATACCAGCTCGTTCAACAAAGGTGAAGAGAAGGGTCTTGGTGAGAGGTTGGTCACTGGGTTGCAAACTCATAGAAAGAGTGAAGATTCCAAGGATGAGGAACCTGAATTTAGCATTTTCAGTAACGGTGCTGCAGCTCAGCTCGAAATGAACGAAGAGGAGGACGAAGAACTTGATGACGACGAAGATGAAGAAGAGGACAACCAAAATAAGGGAAGAACAGGTTTGCGTTCTGCTCGAGTTGCTGGAAATGGTCTCAACATCGAGGACTTCGAGGACGATGTGGATGATGAAGACGACGATGAGGGCGATGAGGAGGATGATTACAATGGTGATGGTCCCGGTGGCAAGTTTGGATTCAATGACAGCGCTGATGAAGCTAAAGGAAGTCGAAGAGATGAAGTGCAGTTCGCTGAATCTGATTCTGACCTTGGCATGTATTCTGATGATGAATCCGCTGTGCAATGGAAATCTAACATGAAGGAAAAAGCTGCAGAAATGTTCCATAGACGAAAGCGTCGATGGGATATTAGCAAAATGATCTATATGAATGAGTTTTCGCCTGAAGATGTCATAAAAAAATGGAGGGGAGAAGATGAAGACGATGACGAAGAGGAATCGGATATTGAAGAGGACGATGAAGAATTCTTCAAGAAGAAGGACAGGAAGGCAGAATCCAATATCAAGTCTGATGACTCGCTAAAGGAGTATAAAAACCTTCAAGCCATCATTGAAAAATGGACACTTGAGGACAATGTGGAGAACATCAAGGATCGATTTTATTTGCCACCAAAGGTACAATTCGACGACAATGGTAACCCTATTTCTAATGACGATGATGAAGACGAAGAGCTTTATGGTGACTTTGAAGAGTTAGACAAAGATGATGAAGATGAGGATGAAGATGATGATCAAGATGAAGCCGAAGAAAAGACCATTGAAGAACAGCGAGCAGAGAATGCCGCAAAGAAGGAAAAAATGAGACTCCAAATGGAGGATCAGATGAAAGATGACAGAGAGTTCGGTGCAGAAGATCCTGAAGACGGGGAACATGAAACCTGGCATGATGCTCAAAAGGCCAAAATTGCTAAACAATTGGAAATCAACAAGGCCGAGTTTTCTGCTATGGATGCCGAAACCCGTGATAGAATTGAAGGATTTAGGGCCGGCGTCTATGTGCGTATCATGTTTGACCAGGTGCCTTGCGAATTCACTGAAAATTTCGATCCGATTTATCCAGTTCTTATTGGCGGTCTTCTTTCCAATGAAGAAAGATTCGGGTTCTCGCAGGCTAACATCAAGAGACATAGATGGCACAAAAAGATTCTCAAGTCCAATGATCCGCTGATTATCTCCTTGGGCTGGAGACGATTCCAGACCCTTCCAATTTATACGACATCTGATTCTCGTACTAGAAACAGAATGTTGAAGTATACCCCAGAGCATATGCATTGTACAGCAACCTTTTATGGACCTTTGGTTTCACCAAACACTGGTTTCTGTGCTATTCAGAATGTGGCCAACCAAGAAGCAAGCGCAAATTTCCGGGTTGCCGCTACTGGTACAATCATGGAGGTCAACGAGTCTGTGCAAATTGTCAAGAAATTAAAATTGGTTGGTCATCCATACAAAATTTACAAGAATACGGCGTTCATCAAGGATATGTTTAATTCCTCGCTTGAAGTTGCCAAGTTTGAAGGAGCTCAGATTAAGACAGTGTCAGGAATCCGAGGTCAAATCAAAAGGGCACTTTCTAAACCAGACGGGTACTTCAGAGCCACTTTTGAAGATAAGATTCTCATGTCTGACATTGTTATTTTGAGAGCTTGGCACCAGATTCTACCTAGAAAGTTCTATAATCCTGTTACCTCTTTGTTACTTTCGGATAAGGAGAATTGGACAGGAATGAGATTGACCGGCCAGGTCAGAGCTTCACAAGGCATTGATCTTCCAAACCCACAGGACTCCAGATACGAAAAGATTGAGAGAACCACCAGACGATTTAATCCGATCAAGGTTCCAAAATCTGTCCAAGCCAATCTTCCATTCAAATCTCAGATTCATCAAATGAAGCCACAAAAGAAACAGACATACATGCAGAAGCGTGCTGTTGTTCTTGGAGGAGAGGAGAAGAAGGCTCGTGATTTGATGCAGAAGGTGATGACCATGCGAAACGAGAAGGATGCCAAGCGTAAGGCTAAAAAGGATGAAAAGAGAATTGAGCATGTGAAGAAGTTGCAAAAGATTGAAGAGCGAAAGAAGGATAAGCAACGAAAGGAGAAGAAGGATTACTTCCAAAAGGAAGGTAAAAAACGCGGAGCAACCCAAGATGGTGGCGCAAACAAAAAGAGTAGGACATGATAAGTAGCCTTAATTTTTTAATAGACGACATTTTCACTGAATTTTTTTTTTTTTTTTTTTGATCTCACAGTGGTTCAACCAGCAGAACGTGGGATATGGCCGTGATTTCTTTCTCAGGAACAATATTTACTAATCGTAATAATATATATATATATATTTATTTATTTATCAAATGTTAATATATATATATATAAATTAGACATATTGACTTAGCCATCTAATACCTTCACCATAACCTTGACGCATCACCACGGAACACATGAAAATTTCGAGCGGTCTAATGTTACCTTCAATAGGAACCTTGCCCTTACCGGTAGTTTGATAAAGACCGAGGACGTGACGCAATTCTTCTTCAGAGACTGCTTCGGCGGAATCGATCTTGTTTCCAAGGACTAGGAATGGAACCTTAGAAAGCTCTTCAATGGCGAAGAGGGAATCAAGTTCTTGCTTGGATTCAACGAATCTCTCTCTGTCAGCGGCATCAACAAGGAAAACAATACCGTCAACTTCTGGGAAGTAATCCTTCCACAAACGACGAGCTACATACTGTTAATCAGGAGAAACTTGGGCGCTAAAGACAAAAAACAACTTACCTTGCTTGTGGCCACCCAAATCAAAGGTTGTGAACTTGACATTGCCAATGGCAAGTTCTTCAGAGGCTGTAAAATATTGTTAGCGGGCGTCTAGCAATCAAAGAGGCAAAAACAAACATACTTGGATGAAGAGTTGGTTGAAGTGTAGCTAATCTGTCATTCTAGACCGAGCATACGTTAGAAACGATTCACGATATGTGGGGAAGCGGAACAAAACTTACCTTCAACATGTGTAACAAGGTAGTCTTACCAGCATTATCAAGCCCTAAAAAGAGGAGCTTAGCATGCTTGTTAAGAAGTCCTAAAGAGGAGAGGACGTCATAAACTGTAAAAGGGAAGTACATGTTAGTACATACATTTTATGTGTAATATTAAACTTACACCAATTGACAAGCCACATTTATCTTGCGATAGTTTATGTTAGTTTTGGATGTTCGTGTGTGAAGTTGAACTGTGCTGAGCTGGAATATCAGATGTGAGCGGGTCGGTTCGTCGACGCGCGTGCAGAGGGGGGACGACGCGCAATCAAATTCACAGAATTCGAAAAGCAAACAGAGCCAAAAAATTCACCGGGATCGGGGACGCCGATACCGACACTTTCTTTAAAAACATTTAATGCTTGAAAATACTGTGAATCGGCGTAACAGTGAGAACGCCACCTGGCAGGCCGGAGGCTGATACAACAACACGCCAATATTGGTGAACACGTTGAATCGAAAGACGATTAATATTCTCCTCGGGGATTCGATAATTCAACGCACACACGCACACACAGGATGAAACTGGACGTGAAGGTAATGATGCTCCAATGGATTGAAGTGATTTGACACTAACTATATATGTGTGTAGAAACTATTCCAGAACCGGTCAGACCGTGTGAAGGGGATTGATATTCACCCGACAGAACCATGGGTAAGTAATGGAACAGAGGCTGCTATGGCAAAACAAGTTGCTAACGAGTGTATTTGGATCTAGATCTTGAGTACCATGTACAGCGGTAAGGACAATTGATTGAATAAGAAGACGATGATGTCAAGAGGGGTTTGAAAAGTTTACTAATGGACACATGTATGTATAGGCAAGGTTCAAATTTGGAATTATGAAACGCAAGCAGTAGTGAAAACTATAGATGTGAGCGATTTGCCAGTTAGAGCTGGTAGATTTGTGGCAAGAAAAAACTGGATCGTAGTTGGAAGTGATGATTTCCATGTTAGGGTTTTCAATTACAACACATCAGAAAAGGTCACACAATTTGAAGCGCATCCAGATTACATTAGAGTATTGGCAGTTCATCCTTCGCAACCATTCATATTAACTGCCGGTGATGATATGACTATTAAATTATGGAATTGGGAACAGAATTGGAGATGCACCCAGACCTTTGAGGGCCATTCGCATTATGTCATGTATTTGGCGTTCAATCCAAAGGATCCAAATACATTTGCTTCGGCATGTTTGGATCACACGGTTAAGATTTGGTCCCTGAGTTCTCCAACTCCTAATTTCACTTTGGAGGCCCATGAAACCAGAGGGGTCAATTTTGTAGAATATTACCCACAATCGGATAAGCCGTATTTGATCACCACCTCTGACGACCGCACTATTCGAGTCTGGGACTACCAAACCAAGTCTTGTGTGGCTACTTTGGAAGGCCATGTCAACAATGTTTCATTTGCAGTATTCCATCCGGAATTGCCAGTCATCATCTCTGGTTCTGAAGATTCGACCATCAAGATTTGGAATGCTAACACATACAAATTGGAACAAACCCTTAACTATGGGTTGGAACGGGCGTGGTGTGCCATTTGTAAGAAGGGTAGCAATGTTGTTGGTTTAGGTTTCGATGCTGGTAACGTTGTGTTGCAATTGGGCAAGGACGAACCAGCTATTTCCATGGATCCTAATGGTAAGCTCATTTGGTCCAAGCATTCCGAAGTGTTCCATGCTGTTCTCAAGGGCACCGAAGATTTGAAGGATGGCGAGATCTTACCGGTCGTCCCAAAGGAATTGGGCAACGTGGAAGTATATCCAACTCAATTGCAGCACTCGCCTAATGGCCGATTTGTTGCTGTCACCGGTGATGGTGAATACATCATTTACACAGCGCTCGCATGGAGAAACAAGTCTTTTGGTTCGGCAATTGATTTTGCTTGGGCCCAAGACTCTAACGAATATGCAGTGTTGGAACAAAACTCGACCATTCGGGCATTCAAGAACTTCAAGGAAAGACCACTTGGCCACTTGAATGTCGGCTACAACGTTGAACAAATCTTTGGCGGTACTTTATTAGGTGCCAAGGGCGATGGCTTTGTTATCTTTTTCGACTGGGATTCTGGCAAAATGGTGTGCAGAGTTGATGTCGAGGCTACCCAAGTTGTCTGGTCTGATAGTGGTGAACTGGTCGCCGTGATCACAGAGGACTCCTTCTTCATCTTGCGCTACAATGCCGAACTTTTCCAAACTGCATTGGAGAATGGCACAATCTCTGATGACGAAGGCGTGGTAGATGCGTTTGAAGTTATACATGACATTTCTGATGCCGTCAGAACCGGTAGATGGGTTGGCGACTGTTTCATCTACACTACATTCTCTAACAGACTCAATTATCTCGTGGGTGGGGAAACTTATACTATTTCCCACTTTGACAAGCAAATGTATATGCTGGGATACCTTCCAAGAGACAATTGCATTTATGTCGCAGACAAGGATATAAACATTACCAGTTACCAACTCTCTCTGTCTGTGGTCCAATATCAAACTGTTGTTCTAAGAGGGGAGATGGATTATGCAGCCGAGCTTTTGGAACAGGTCCCAGAAAAGGAGTTAACAAAGGTCGCCAGATTTTTGGAAGCACAAGGATACACCGATTTGGCTCTTGAAGTCAGTAAGGATCCAGAACATAGATTTGACTTGGCCATTTCATTGAGCAACCTAGAAATCGCCGGAGAAATCGCCAAGGAACTTCAAAGCGATCATAAATGGAAGCAATTGGGAGATGCCGCCTTGGAAAGCTGGAACATCACTCTTGCTGAATCGTCATATGAAGCGGCAAGCGATCTAGAATCGTTAATTCTTATTTATACTAGTACTGGTAACAAACAGGCTTTAAAGAGTGTTGCAGAAAAAGCTACCAGTTTGGGCAAGTACAACCTGGCATTCAACGCCCAATGGTTTGTGGGAGATACTGACGCTTGTATTGATTTATTGAACAAGACTAACCGATCGTCCGAAGCTGCCTTGTTTGCTCTGACATATGGCGGCGATGTTGAGGGATCTGTCAAGAAGTGGAAGGAAGGCTTGGTCAAGGCCGGTCGATCTAAAATTGCCAATTCTATCGCCGATCCTGCGGAAAATTCAGATATGTTCCCTGAAGATGTTGGCCAAAAGAAGCAAGTGCAAGCTAACGGTACGATGGGAGGAGACTTAATTGATGTTGACGGCGACGACGAAGAAGAAGTACAGGAGCCGGAACCTGAACCTGAAGTTCAAGCAGGAGCAGAAAAGCCAAGTGAAGAAAATGAAGATGATGACGACGACTCGGAAGAAAAGGCCACAGAGTAAACGATATACATAATAATATCTATTTACATATATTATTCAACAAGCGTTATATTTTTGTTAGTTTTGTCTCCGGCGGCTTCTTTTTTCTCCGAAAAGAAGCAAAAAAGGTAGCACTGCGAGGCTGTTAGATCAATAAGTTAGTAGTCAAAGACGGATTCCTTTGTGATGTCTCTATTCTTGTTCAGTCCGATTAAAAACATTTCTTTCGATTCTTTTCTTGATGCAGGAGGTTTTTCACGTTTGACTGTTTTGAACACCTTTTTAATTCTATCTTCAAGGTCGCCATCCTCAGAGCCTGTGAAAAACTTACAGACAAAGGACCCACCCGGTCGCAGATTGTCAATTGCAAACATCAGGGCGGCGTCACACAAATCCTGTAACGAGTTAGATCTTTGTCCACTAGAAAGCACATATATCAATCAACACTCACAATACTTTTGCCATGATCACGAACTGCTAAGCCAGACGTATTGGCCATCCTAATATACGGGTCGTTAATACTGCGAGAAGTAAATCCAAAAAGCTGGGGCAACGGTGCGCACATATCACTTAACACTACATCCACTGAGTAATTCCTATCCGAGTCGACCTGTTCATCATTATTGAGGGCCTCTGGGGCCATTCCTACCGTAGGATCTTGGACCATCTTTCGCAACCGTTCATGTACTGTGTGGGAAAGGAAGTTGCCTTGAATAGCAGACGCACCCGGCGGGGGAGGTTGGTTAAGGATGTCAACTCCAATCACTCGTCCATTGGGCCGAGTCTTTTCAACTGCTACTTGGGACCAAGCCCCCGGAGCAAATCCTAAATCCACAACTGTATATCCAGGTTTGAAAAGCTTGTACCGATCATTGAGCGCTATCAGCTTGAATGCGGCCCGCGATAGATAATTGCGGACCTTTGCCTCTTTGGTAAACGCATCTTGTCCCTGTCGTTGCAACCATCGCGAAGAAGATGCTGAAGTGCCAGATTTCTTTAATACTGATGCACAACTAGAAAACCTACGTACGAATAGCGGCACACCACCCCTCATCTTCGTACTGTTCTATATATAATGCGTATTGCAATCGCCGTTGAAATGTTTTGTTTTTTCACCGCCGTGCGGCTCATATTAATTCCAAAGCGTTTTGAACTCTTTTCTCTCTCCCCCTCCCCCCTCAGTCGCTATCGGGGAGGCCGTCCCGGTATACCGATCGGCATACCGACAGAACCTGGGAAAGGGTTTTCAGTCTGGAAAATACGCCGCGTGTACTGAGTGACTGTTTTTTTTTATTTTTTTCCAGACTCGGTCTGCGGTCCCAATAAAGCACCCCAAAACTTTTCAATCCTTTTATCAATCTTCACGGAAGTAACCAACTGAATTAATATAGATTTTAGCTTGGGAGACGAATAAAAATGTCCAAAATCAACGTCGCCGGTGTCCGTGGAAACGTCCAAGAACTCTTGAAGGCCTCTGAAGCCAAGAAGAGAAACTTCCTTGAGACCATTGAACTTCAAGTTGGTCTTAAGAACTACGACCCACAAAGAGATAAGCGTTTCTCTGGTACCATCAAGTTGCCACACGTCCCAAGACCAAACATGACCATCTGTGTCTTCGGTGACGCTGTCGATGTCGACCGTGCCAAGGGATGTGGTGTTGACGCCATGTCCGTTGAAGACTTGAAGAAGCTCAACAAGAACAAGAAGCTCATCAAGAAGCTCGCCAAGAAGTACAACGCTTTCATTGCTTCTGAAGCTTTGATCAAGCAAGTTCCTCGTTTGTTGGGACCACAACTTTCCAAGGCTGGTAAGTTCCCAACCCCAGTTTCTCACTCCGAAGAATTGTCTATCAAGATCAACGAAGTCAAGTCCACCATCAAGTTCCAACTTAAGAAGGTTCTTTGTTTGGCCGTTGCTGTTGGTAACGTTGAAATGGAAGAAGACCAAATTGTCTCCCAAATCATGCTTGCCTGCAACTTCCTTGTCTCCTTGTTGAAGAAGAACTGGCAAAACGTTGGTTCTTTGGTCATCAAGTCCACTATGGGTCCTCCATTCAGAATCTACTAAACATTTTTAAAAATCTGATTTGTAAAGTATATAATTTTTGAATGGTAACTTTGCCAACTTGAAATTTTTTTTTATTTGTATTCCTTTTTAGGAAAAACTCCGTAAATGTGTTTTGCTCCCTGAGGATTCCTCCCAACGCTAACGGCTGGCACAAGATTACATACATATACATATATATATACGCAGAGACAAATCTAGGGGGTATCGCCATAATAGATTCCCATCTGAATCAGGTCTTACCAGTGTAGGGCAACACCTCGCAATTTTTTAAATATAGAACCAGTCGAACTATGGAAAATCAGCAAAATGGACAGTGGCGACAGCTGACAGATAAGAACAGTAACCCGGAACTTGACTGCATTAGCCCGGAGGACGCATTATGCTATCTGTATCAGTCGATCAGCACGATCATGGCTGTTGCTGGCACCCTGGGGGTTGAAAGTGGCTCAAGTGATAGTAGCGAAAGCGAGGACAGCGAACATAATGTTAGCGAGTCCTTCCGATTACGATTCAATAGATTACATGAACAGGCTACGAAGGTAGCAGGGGTAATCAACCAAACACTTGTTGACGATGATGTGACTGAATTAGGGGGTCGACAGTACAAGAATGATAGAATTGCATGGAAACAGGACATTGAGCCCAAGATGGCGATTTCGAAACGATTTTGGTCCAAAATCGAGCCAGATATTTCTGTCGGGGATTATCTTCAGAGGATTCATAAGTATTGTCCAAATTCAAGTGCTGTTTATCTTGCTTCTGCCGTGTATATCTACCGTCTTTGCTTAATACTTCAAATTATTCCCCTCACAGCATTATGCGTCCATCGACTGATTCTAGCGGCTCTTAGAGTGGCTTCCAAGAGTTTGGAAGATGTCACTTACACTCAAAAACGATTTGCCACTGCGGGGGGTGTTTCCACGGTCGATCTTTACAGGTTGGAAATTGCATTCTTATTTCTTATAGATTTTGACATCAAGGTCGACAACGAGATCATGACCCAGTGTTTAGTATACATTGCACAGTCCAATCAGGCGGTGGTGAAACGGCAAACCTAGGCTGCTTGGATTCCCTATTTTTACTGTTGATCTCTACATTTGTAAATTATAATATTTGGACGTGCTCTGTGGGGTCAACAAGGTTTTTTTAGAAAAGGTTATGGGGAATAAACATTGCATTGCATTTCTAACCTATCTTTTATTTTATTTTTTTATTTTTTAAACAATGGGACTTCGTGTGCTTTTTTACTTTCTAGGCCTATTGTCCATAATTGAGCATGTTCGCGGGAATTGGCTGCTAAAAGAGGACAAGGTTTGTGACCCAATGGGCGAAAACACCTTTTTCACATACACGGGCTTTCGGATCCACCGTCAATACACATATGGGCTGCCATTGTTGCATCATATTCGATTGAGCCATTGCGAAAAGGGTGTTGTGGATCTAGAGGCATTCGTGCCCACGGACAGAAATGTGGACATTGAATGGGGGAAAAATATGTGTGTGAATGAGAACCTGTGTTATCGTGCCGTACGGCGCAAGAAATATTCTACCCGTCTGTTATCTGTCTATGTCCCCTACACTCAAGTAGGCGGCTTGTTTTTATGCCCTCCTAACAATGTTGAATGTACAAATGAAAACGCCGTTCCAGTGCTGCCCCTGATGGCTGATCAAATTTCTCATCAGTGGGTTGAATATCCAAGAATGCAAAGGGTGGTTCAACGAATCCCTTATTTATATACACCAAACATCTTCGACCCGAGATATCCCCGAAGACACGACCGTGGCCATGAATGGGCCGCCGTCCTGGACGTCAATGAAGATTATGAGTTTTCTGCCAGAGAAAATCATTATGTCACTGATGCAGTCAACCAAATTCTGAACACCATCCATTGGCACCTGCAAATTAACTCCAGCTTGCTGCCCTGGGAACGGGATAAGGTTGAAAGACAATTAGAGCGGGACTTCAGGGAACCCAAGCCGTCAGATCTTCTGTTGGACTTGATCCCATTATTTGAAACAATGACTGCTGACAATGTCACGGCCTTGCTGGCAAACATTCAAAGCCCGATCCAAGGGCTCGAACTGACAGAACCCCACATTATTCATGCTAACAAGACAGTTTATTAATTATAACAGTCCAATAAATTATAATTATTATTATTTGTATATATTATATAACTTAAACAACAACCAGCATAGGAACCAGCAGCTTCACACAGCCAAGATTAGTTCTGATGCTTAAGAGCATAGAATAAGACCTGCTGACTTCTGTGGTTGTGAATGTAGGCAAAACGTTGAGGTCAAACACCAGGGGGATCGTGATCTGGGTTTCATATTTTCCATTGTCAAAAGTCCACTCAGGTTTTTCCAATTTGATGACTCTATGAGCAACGGAGCTTCTAGACCACGGTGTGTCACCCAATTTTGTTAGCGAGGATAAGCTATAAGTGATTTGTGAAATATCTGGTGGGGCAATGGAGTCTTTCTCCGGAGTAAAAGTGATTTGAACGTTCAGCAATTCTGAATCCGTAGATTCCCTGAGAGCATGCAAAGTCGGAGGATCAATTACCTCCAAATTAACAGTTCCCACTTTTTTGGAGGTGAATATTCCGTTATGAAACAATTTGTTGCTTGCTTCGAACGAACGTTTGTAATCCTCGGAACCGACAAAGGCTTGGTAGCAATCGTGTGAAACGTTGACCTTGTAGAGAATTTGTGACCTCTTGTCGTCCGAAGTGAACACTCTAGCTCTCAATAAATATTCCACATCGACCGAGCCATCGTCAACTGACGGAGGCAATCTGGAGTTGTCTTGTGGGTTGTACGATGGAATAGTAAACGAAAATGGGAATGCATAGATTTCGCCCTTGACCATGTTAGTCTCATTACTAAGAACAAGCTGTCGCGCAATTGAGGTGGTTTTGATCGCATTGCCATAATCCACGGGCTGTCTCAATGCCAAGTCTACAACAATATGCTTCACCATCTTTGACTTTTTCAAGGGTCGAATTCTGACCCGACCATTGATTCGGTCTCCAAAGGTAAAGCGCTTATCATTGCTTTCAACTTCAAACTGCAAATAAATATCCTTAGACAGTATCTCCTGAGAAACGGACAGAAGGTTTCCGCCAGGCTTCCCTTCAAAAGACACTGGAGAATATGCTGGAGGCGGGGGATTAATTGAGGATAAGCTTGAAGACATTGCTTTTTTAATCGTGCAAATATAATGCTAATTGATAATTGATGATTATAGGATATGAAATCTTAGGTAAAATTTAGTCATATTTATAATTGAAAGTCCATTATCCTTGATTACAAATGCCGAAACAGTCATCCCCATATTGCTCTCAATGTTCATTCCTCGCCTTAGGTTGTGCGGCTGAGTTGTGGGCCCACACGGCTGACAAATTCCGGGTGATCGCCCGCATGAATACCGTTTGAAGGTATCATCATGCTACGTGATTAGGGGTCGTGTTGCTAAATGACTCAAAAGCTTCCTTAAAATAACGATGGATTAGAAATCGAGATGAGACGATCGTGGGGGGAATTTGGGAATGATGTAATGTTTGGAGAATTGCAGAAAATGAGTCTTTTTGAGCGAAGAAGTTGAAGAAGGTTGATTTTTTTAAAGGATTCCATTTTATGGATTTGTCCAAGGAAGGACAGCTTGTTTATAACAATCTTTTAAATTTTAATTTAGGAACATAAAAGTAGAATTAGGCTATTTGGAATGTGGATGAATCGTCACATGTGTCTGGGACTTGTGGATATTTCAAGGTTATAATGTCTTTGGCATCCCACAGAAAATGAGACGTTGTGTTTGTAATTATTTGCGGAGATGCCCACTTAATTGTCATCTCTCGTGGGTAATGGTCATGGAGGATTCGATGAGGTTCTATGGGGATGACTCTTTAGAGTGACGAGTACCTCTGGCAGCTTTTTTTTTTTTTTTTTTTTTTTTTTTTTTTTTTTTTTTTTTTTTTTTTTTTTTTTTTTTTTTTTTTTTTTTTTTTTTTTTTTTTTTTTTTTTTTTTT
>PPJG02000003.1:214583-263331 GCA_003705695.2 Blastobotrys serpentis | reverse complement strand
TGCTCATCAATGAGGCTAGTTGACTTTTCCGGAGACAAGTTAAGTCAAAATGCGCCGACAGACTCAATTTCGGATCTGAGCTTCTACAATCATCAAGTTATTTACGAAAAAAGTAGTCTAATGAGTGTAAGCTCGTGGAATGGCAGTGTAGGGCTTCATGAGGTTAATGAGGACAATGGCACAATGAATATGGTATCACTGTTCCAACAGCCAGAGCCTGTGCTGACCAACAACTGGATGAATCGCAGTGATCGGGCAATTCTTGTGAGCGGAGGTGGAAATTGTCAAGTGATTGGATACGATGTGAGTCGCTGCTCCTCAACTGTCGGCACAGTTTTCGGAACCCATGACGATGTCGTGAGCTGTATCCGACCAATTGATGAGAACCGTGTGGCATCTTGCTCGTGGGATGGTTCGATCCGATTCTGGGATACACGTACCAGGGGAGTGCCATATAAGACCATAACTCTAGAACAAAGAGCATATTGTATGGACATATCTATGAAGAAGAATTATGGGAATTTGGTTGTGTGCGGCTCAAACCAATTTCTTGGAATTATTGAAGAGATTGATAGCGGCGCATGCAGGTTAGACAGGCGCCCACCATCCTTGTCATTGAAAGGACACGGTCGCAGCGTCTCCATATCCAATTGCGGCACATGGTTTGTAGTAGGCAGCTCTGAAGGACGGTGTTTAATAGGAAATTTTGACGGAGCGAACAAGGACTTCGCATTCAAGTGTCACCGGAGGGCTGAAGGCAAGGCTACCACCGAGGTGTATTCGGTGAATGCACTTGCACACCATCCGGTCACCAATTGCTTTGTGAGCGGAGGAAGCGACGGCATAATCAGTATATGGGATAAGCCCCAGAGGAAGCGAATTTGCCAAAGCAGTTGCGCGGCGGCGGAGCCAATCACGACAGCCAAATTCAGTCCGTCCGGGGCCGTGCTGTGCTATACATGTTCGTACGACTGGAGCAAGGGCCACTCGCACAACTCGCCAGCTAGAACCATCTCCCTGCGCAGCCACAAAGTGCAGCTAGACGAAGTTGAACTCTAAGAGGAAAAAGATTGGTTGAGTTCAAGCCGCATCGGGGGACCCTGC
Organism: Blastobotrys serpentis; assembly: GCA_003705695.2. Taxonomy (NCBI): domain Eukaryota; kingdom Fungi; phylum Ascomycota; class Dipodascomycetes; order Dipodascales; family Trichomonascaceae; genus Blastobotrys; species Blastobotrys serpentis. The sequence continues at coordinate 262,227 of PPJG02000003.1, read as the reverse complement.
CGATCGATCATGGATGGCGGGGGGTTGATCCAAAATAATTATTTCATTCGTTACAAAATATATATAATATGCATCTCATCATCATCATGAATGGGTTAGGAGGCGATGCGTCATCCTCGCTTCGTTCATTCAACACTTTTTTCAGTTTGCTGGGCTTTGCAGGGTTAGTTATGCAGAGAGCTTGCTTCCGGGCAGATGCTTGCTCTGCGGTGGGAAACAATAGGTACTGTCCCTGGCGGGTTGTTGCAGCTCGCGTTGGGACCGTTGTTAAGGTTCCACTGTGGAAGCAGCGGTGGCGACGACGACAAAGAGGACGAGTTCAACGGAGGCGACGTATTAGGTTGCAAATGGTCCTGGGCAATCTCCTCGACGAGCTGGTCGTCGGTCTGTCTGCCGGCTTGGCGAAGGGCATAATCGCCGGAATCGAAAAACTTTCGATCGCTTAACTTTCTTGATAATAAATCCTTCCTAGATGGTAACCGTCCGTATAATTTCAAAAGACGTTGTTCGTCGGGCTATTATTTTTCACAGGTTAGCACCGCCACACAAAACAACACATAATTCCGATAATATACTCACCTGAAGATTCGAAGTGTCCGAAGGGTTGGGCATTTAAAAAATAAAAAAAACAATAAAAAAACTCGACAGGGAAAGATAAGAAAGTTGAACAAATATGCAAAGTCTCTTCTCCCGCAAGATCCGCCCACTCTTATATACTTCAGAACAAAGAAGAAACTCTTTCCTTTTCAATTTAACGCTAATGGCTTACGTATCAGGCAGTGATGTTTCGCGCATCCATGCGCGCCCGGATTCTCCCTTGCTCATTGGCTGAGTCGTTGCAGGTTTTGTTTAATTTGGTTTGGTTCACGTGGCTCGCATCATGACAACAAAGCCCACGTCTCCTCCAGGGCCGGCGACTCGTCGATCGGATGTTTACGCAATAGTGCAGGATTTCCGTTATGATGAGACAAAATGGAAATAGCAATGGCTATCACTTGATTTACGCATTTTTTACCCACTCCATTTTTTTTTTTTTTTTTTTTTTTTTTTTTTTGGGAATCATTCTTCTATGCTATTCAGGGGTAGTTTCGATGCATGTATATTAATTTAGAAGCCAAACTCTACTGGCAGTGCAGTGCTTGTCTAAGCATGGAATGAAAGAGAATCTTGCTCCCTTTTTCCTTTTTGCCAATATTCGCTCCCCACAAATAAATATGCATTTTTCTGTACGATAGATAGGTGGCCATACTGGGCTTACCCTTTTTGTGAACCAGCAGGCTTCCGACTTTCTCCCCACTTGAAGCTTGCTTTCGTGAAACACCGTTTAGAGAAGCTCTCCACTTTATTTTAGTCACAAGGGTCCTTCATCAGCGCCGTTCCTGAGAAATTGGGTCGGATCTTCATTATCCGTGAAACCGCCTCGCGGCTGTATAGGGCGGTTTAGGGAAGTTTTCAAGGGTTGTAACCCAAGGCAATATGGCTGGCAAAGGGTTCCCGGTTATTCAGTGTATATTCCATCGGGTGCGTACTTGCCAATAAGTTTCAGTCAAAGTGCGCTGAGGTTTGTCATTTCTCGAGCGGAGAAATTGCTTTCTTCAAGTATAATAATATTTTTTTTTTTTAGGCGGAGGTCACGTGACTGAATAATAAAATAATAATAAAATAATGGAGAAGACTCGACAAAGTGGAGGTGTTTTACCAGCAGACGAGCAATTAGAGGAATTTGAACTGGGATGGTTACACGATACGTTATTTTGTTTAGTAATTTATAACCCTTTTTACAGTTCGTACGGGGGCTGCCAGGGCCTCGCAGAGCCACCTTTTTTGCTTCTTTTCGGAGAAAAAAGAAGCCGCCGGAGGCAGCACTCCTCCTACTCAATTGTTGCAACCTCTCAGGCGTTATAAGAGTATCCTGCCATCAAGAAGATCCTTATATTACATCTATATCGACCACAGCTCGGTCACGTGATTCAAAATCAAATCGGATCGGAATGCCGACGCCGGCGTTGACCAGATGGAAGAGAGTCGTAGTATTGCGCAAAAGGACGGGCAGATAGTACTACCAAAAATCGAATAATGGGGAACAAATTGTCGAAAGGCAGCGGAGGAGCCAAGAGGCTTTCCAAGACGGTTGGCGAGGCTGCCAGGGACGTGCGCTCTGGAGAAGGCGTCGGCCACCAGGTGAATGTGCCTGATCCCAGTAAACCCAGAATTAGAAATAACGACAGCACCAGTAACAAGAGCGAAGCAATTTTTCAGGACGGACAGGATCCGCAGTTCGCGGCCCGATTGAAGCAGATGGGCACAGTGCAGTACAAGGATATCCAGACTAACTATAAGCATGACAATGACTTGCTCAGCGCAATTCGGGCTAGGCAAAAGTTCCAGAAAGATAACAAGGAGGTGCAGGGTCCACAACAAGATGAGACCAAACCAAAATCACAGACTCACCCAGCAACAATTGCCTCCATTTTACAGAGCAGAAAGGACGGCGAAAGTGATAAACAGTTGATTGAGGATTTTAATTTGGATCCTGAGTTCTTAAAAACCCTCGGCCACAGATTCACCCTCCCAGAATTTGCAATTGAAAAGAAGATGACTAAGGACTCGCCCAAATCTTTGCATCAACCGGAGCATGGAGGCAAGAAACCAAACTTGGAGCAGATCCGTCCAAAAAAGAAATTTTCCGATAAAACATTGGAACTGTAAATACTTGTATATATTTTATTCGCAAAAAAAACTGATCTCTAGTGATTTCTGGTACCTGTGGCATGGGCGACCTTTCTCTTTCCCGTCCGACCAAAGAAAGCAAAAAGTAGTTCGTGGGGGTAACACTGCCACCCGAATTGCTTCACCGCCACTTTTTAATTTTTTTTTTTTTTTTGAACATCGGTCCCAACGTAGAAATTTTCCTTTAAAAAACTTTGATGCTGAAGAGATTCTTCATTAGGTCAGTTCCAACACTATATCGATCGCATCATCGTACAATGTCTAGCCAAATCACAACCGAGCTTCTTCGGGTTGATCCAGAATTGATCAAATTCCCCTCTAACGCCACACAACCGGAGATCCCTGATTCGGATACATTGACAAATCTGAAAAAGGGTGTCAAAATCCTCCAGGAAACTGATAATCCAATCGCCTTCCCCACTGAAACAGTGTATGGCCTAGGAGGCTCCGCATTAAATACTCCGTCAGTTAAGGGAATATATGCTGCAAAGAACCGTCCGTCCGACAATCCACTGATCATTCACATATCTTCGGTCGAGCAGCTGGAAAGAAAGCTTCTTTGCTCTCAGATTCCAGAAATTTATAAACCTTTGATTGAAAAGTTTTGGCCTGGACCCTTGACAATTCTTCTCCCCGTCCCTGAAAACACAAATATATCCCCCGCCTGCACCGTTGGTCAATCCACTTTCGCAGTCAGAATGCCCTCGCATCCAATTGCAAGATCCTTAATTGCATTATCTGACATACCTTTGGCCGCGCCTTCAGCAAATGCATCCACTAGACCAAGTCCGACCAGAGCTTCCCATGTATATAATGACCTTCAAGGAAGAATCCCATTGATTTTGGATGGCGGCCCTTGTAATGTTGGCGTCGAATCAACGGTCGTTGATGGCCTGGTAGATCCTCCGATGCTCCTCAGACCGGGTGGGGTCTCTTTAGAAGAAATTAAAAAGCATGGTGGTGAAAAATGGGCGAATATCAAGGTGGCCAAAGCCAATGCTGATAAAGATGAAAAAGTCAAAACGCCGGGAATGAAATACAAACATTATTCACCTAGAGCGCCAGTAGCATTATTTATAAATTCCGAGGATAAGGTTTATGACTTCTTGAATGAGTTCGAGCCTCGGCCAAAACGATTGGGTGTTCTGACCAGTCGACAATTTGATGATTCGACCATAAACAAATTGCAACAAATCTGTCCAGACCTAGTTACCTTATCGTTGGGTAGATCTGGTGCCGATATTTCAAGAAATCTTTTCTCAATGCTGAGAGAGCTCGATGATCAAGGCATGGACTTGATCATCGTTGAAGGAATCGATGAATCAGACGAAGGACTGGCTGTTATGAATAGATTAAAAAAGGCGGCTTCCACCATCATCAATTAATTAATATATATATATCTGTAGTATTGTCTAAATACTCGACCTGTGTGTGTACATGTCAAAAAAATTGAGAGATTATTTATTTTAAACAGCTGAGCTATAACCCATCATCATTCTTTCTTGCTTGCGCACGTAGTACTTTCGAATTTCATCCACGATCCATACCGACGAAGTCATGATAACCAAAAAGACAAGATCACTAAAATACAATGCTTCTGTTTGGAATACTGTTTGGAAAAATGGAAGATAAATAACAGCCAATTGTCCAACAATCGATGCACCAACTGCAAAATTAAACATTTTGTTGGAAAAGAATCCAATTTCGAAAACAGATTTTGTGGCTGATCTACAAGCAAGGGCATCGAATAAATCATAGAAAACAAAGCATGTAAAGGTCATTGTAGTATCTCTCGCTGTCACCACTCCGTCAGACATTTCCCGGATGTAAACAAACATTGTGCCAATCATGATGAGGACGGCTGATTGGAACACCCTCTTAATTAATGTTTTGGTCAAAACGTGATCATTTCTGGTTCGGGGTGGCTTGGTCATAACATTTGGATCCACTGGTTCAACACCTAGAGATTGGGCTGGTGGTCCATCCATCAAGATATTAATCCACAGAATTTGCATTGCATTAAGCGGCGATTGTAATCTGAATAATGTAGCAAACGCAACTAATGACAATGCTGCAACCGAAGTAGATAATTGGAAAGCCAAGAACGATTGGATGTTGGAAAAGATAGCCTTGCCTTCTTTAATAGCGTTCAATATAGTTGAAAAGTCATCATCAACCAAAACCATATCAGCTGCCTCCTTGGCAACATCTGTGCCACCCTCACCCATAGAAATACCGATATCTGCCAGTTTCAATGCTGGGGCATCATTAACACCATCTCCGGTCATTGCAACAACATCTCCGCGAAATTGAAGTGCCCGAACAATAGCCAGCTTATTCTCCGGAGATGTTCTTGCGAAAACAGAAACCGAACTCATGTGACTGGCCAACTCTTCGACAGTAAGGTTGCCAATCATCTCACCATTCATAACTGCCCTTTCACCGGCTGACACAGGCATGCCAATTTGTTGAGCAATCGTCAGAGCAGTAGCCTCACTATCACCAGTAATCATGATAACCTTAACACCACCTTGCATCAATCTCCGGATGGAACCTTCTACCCCGTTTCGTGGTGGGTCGTACATACCCACCAACCCAGCAAAGGTCAAATCTTTGGGAGTGTCTGAGGTTGGCTGGTTTGACCCATATGCCAATCCAATAATTCTCACACCTTCATGAGCCATTGTATCTGCCACTTTTTGGATGATTTCTTGATGCGAGTCATCCAATGGGGCCAACTTTCCGTCGTTGGTTAAATAAGTCTTGCAAAATGGGAAAATGCGTTCAAAAGCCCCCTTCACATACACAGTAGCTTGAGACTTGTCTCCAGAATGGGCACTAATTGCCATCCATTTTCTGGCAGAAGAGAATGGTGTTTCATGAACTCTAGTTCTGGTTGATCGTGGATCTTCTAGTCCAAATTTATCCAAAACATCCAACAATGCGATATCAGTTGGGTTGCCAATGTGTTTGCCAGTTTCTTGGGAAGTTTTTGTATTGTTGCAGAAGGCACCAATTTGTAACATTGTATGACAAGCAGAATTAGGGATCGTTAGTGTTTGAGTAGAGTCGTAATTCATATCAATGTTCATCCATGGCTTTTTCTTATGTCCTCCGCCAGAAATCTCCACTTCACCCATGTCTACAGACCATAACTTGGTTACTGTCATTCTATTTTTTGTCAGTGTGCCCGTCTTATCACTACAGATCACATTGACAGATCCCAAAGTTTCAACTGATGGCAATCGTCTCATGATGGCTTTTTCCTTGGCCATTCTCAAAACGCCAAGTGCCAACGTTACTGTTACAATAATAGGTAAGCCTTCAGGAATAGCGGCTACTGCCAAGGACACGGAGATTTGGAACATTTCTAACCAACCACGGCCCTGAATGACACCGATCAAACAAATCAGGCCAATGACCCCAAAACTCATATATGACAATTCTTGACCGAGCTTATCCATGGATGTCTGTAAGGGAGTCTTGGGCTTTGAAATTTCGTTCATCATTTCAAAGACCGTTCCGAATTCAGTGCTATGGCCAGTACCGACCACGATACCTGATCCTGTGCCAGAACAAACCAGAGTGCCCATAAACGCAATATTTGTTCGCTCGGAAACTCCAATGGTAGAATATGCTGAAGATTTTATAGCATCAACATTTTTTCTAACTGGGTTGGTTTCTCCAGTCAAATTACTCTCATCAATTTCCAACTCCGCGGCCTCAGTAATCCGCACGTCAGCTGGAATTCGATCACCAACCGAAAAATGAACCAAGTCACCTGGAACCAAGTTTGAAGCCAGAACGGTGGAGTTATGATTACCTCGTGTCAAATGAGCGGCTGGAGGAACTAACTTATTCAGCTCCTCTAAACTCTTTTCAGATCTATATTCCTGGACAAACCCCACGGTAACAACAATAATAATAGCCAATGTAATTGAGATCGCATCATCGGTATTTCTCATGAAAATTGAGATCCCCGCCGATCCCATCAAGAGTAGGATCAATGGATTCTCATAAAATTGTTGCAAAAACTTCGTTCCTAATGATTCTTTTTCTTCTCCGGTCAATTCATTTGAACCATGAACACTTTTTCGGTAGTTAGCATCTTGAGCGCTCTCAAGACCATGTTGTAATGATGTATGTAATCGGGCTGCGGTTTCTTCTATCGTTAGACTGCAGAATGTACTCGACGGGGTAGGATTCGTACTGCCACTTCGGCTTATACTACTTCCCCCGTTAGGAATTGGTAGATCGTCTGTTTTCTTATTGCTCATCAGTTTCGGTCATTCCTCGAGCAACAAAAAAAAAAAATTCGTCGTTATTAGCTTGATCAACAGACACGTATGTCAAACTAGATGTTATAAAGCTTATTCACACCCAGGCGAAAATAATCAACCTGCATCATCCGCGTTTGGCGCGAATCGCGGAAAAAATTGAGGATATACAAAAACTCCCTCGATTTATTATAATCAATTCACTACCCCTTTCTCTCTGTAATTATTTGTGTCTTTATATTTTATTTTATCTGGTTATAATATATATGTTTGTATTCTATGAAACAATTTTGAACAGGGAGAGCTCAGTTTTAGTTTTGGACATCGCCTATATATATGCGCAAGAACATTCCCCACATTACGGGCATCCGATCCAGATGCACTGTGTAACTTTTGTTCACTTCCATAAATTGCAATGGATAAGCCTAGCTGACGAGACGTTAGCTAATTTATAATGCATTAAGTATATAATCTACTCTAAAAGTATAATTTGTGGATGCAAAAGTCTCTATCACTTCTTTTTCACTTCAAATTGACGGAGTGCGTGCTCGGGTCCCCTCTTTCTGCCACACTCAATAGCTACTAACCGAGCAAAGTCTTTATTATCCCAATAGCCAGAATGTGCGGTGAGCATACTAAAGTATTGGTTTTCTAGAGTGCCGGTTAATGGAATTAACCAATCGATTTGCCCGTTATCATTCAAGAGCTGCATTTTCTCCCCTGCATGATACTCTTTGTCAAAGTCTCTAGTTTCCAGTTCAACCTCTGAGGGCAAACTGGAGGGTAATGCTGAGGCAGATTCTGAAGTGCTCTCACTTGCAGTGCCTTGGTCATGAGTCTTGTGTTCCTTGTTATCATTCTTGTCATTTTCGTCAGTATCAACTACCGAATTCTTCCTTGAACTGGATCTACTCCCACTGTCCGTCCAGAATGGGAACTTAGACGTGATGTTGTCAAAAAAACCCGACCCTTCTGTTCCTGGAGTGGGGAACATTTTTTCAGAGGGCAAGGTTGCAATTTCAATACTCTTAGCGAGCTGTGGGTCAACAGTAGGGTTCAATAAATATGAGATTGGATCCGAGTAATGGAGAACGTTGTAAATATTATCCACCGCAATACACCCATATGGCAAATGTGAACCGGAGATATCCCCGTAAATACTATCCAATCCCTTGGAACTGTCGTTAAAGCCCGTGGGGGACCCCCTTCTTCTTTTTCCTTGCAACTTCTCATCGTACAGTTTTCTCGGATATAGTCTTGAGTTCTCAAGTAACAAGAAGAACGCAGCTGGACTGCCGGCCAAAAATAAATTTGACGTATTAAACTCAAACTTAATATCCCTCTTCTTTTCGTCGTCACTCATATTATTAACGTCTGTTGGCTGAGATGACAACAAGTCCATAGCGATGACACTACCGAGGGAATGGCCAATCAAGTTAACCTTGCCGTTCTCTTCAAATCCAGGGTTATGCTTCAAGAACATTCGATAGATTCTATTAGCCTCCTTAGCTGCCGCTTCCAATAGCAGTGGCTTGTAGTGCGACATGTAATAAGGAATGTCCAACATGACATCCGAGATCATGTTTCTCACTGCTGGAATAGACTTTTGTGTAATATCTTGCAAACTATATTCCTCCTTTTCCGAGATGATACTGTCATCCTTGTTTCTTTTCAGATCATCAAAGTTGAGGGTTTTTCTCCAATTCACTGGCAAAGCAAGGATGCCCGTGTCCGGCTCCACCAGCGGTTTCACTCCAGGTTGCTTCAGGCACTCTGAAATGGAGCCTCTAAACCCATTAATAGCATAAGTGAAATTGAAACTTTCGACTCGGTCCGATAACTTTTGTCCAATCCCGTGGATCACAAGAACCAGTTGAGTGATTTTGGGTGGAACAAAGTCAATATCATCAGTGGGGCGATCAGGCAAGCCCTTGAGCTTCTTCCAAGCGTCCCATGAGAAATGGCGTTGCAGGGTAAAGAGAATGCCAGAGGGCTGTTTCCCACTAAGCAAGGAATTGATCAATTGAGAGCCCGTTGGCGCAGATGATAGCATCGGAATCATCTGGGAAGAATAGCTAGGAGGTGAGAATATATAAGCCATTGGATACTCTGCCGTATTAGGCTGTTCAACAACGCCTTCCTTATCTTCAGATTCCTTTTCACTGTCGTCAAATTGATAGCACGGAGCGAATACCACAATTGCCGATTGTTTCATAGGCTTCTTACCTTCAACAAGCTGGTAATACGTGATTGGAATCTTGATCTTTTCTAAAGCTTCTGGCACCTCAATGGCCGATTTCAGCTCGGTCAAATACTCCATCGTCCACGGTCGAACTTGAGAAAACGCATCAGCAACTGCTTTTTCCAGCGTCGGCTCACTAGGAGTCAAAGTACTGGAATAGAACCAGGTGGATCTATGAATATTAGACGAATGTCTTGAGGGATTCCAATAGACTGGGCTCAATTTCATTTTGTCCAAAGATGCACAATATAGCCTATTAAACCCCACCGCAACATCGCCCTTCTTATCCTGGTATTTCTTTTCTAAACGTCTATTATCACCTGGATTGAAAGCACCCCAATTAGTGTTTGGAGTGACAGTTCCCACGTACGACGTTGTTGAAAAATACATTCCTTCTCTAAACCCTCCTACTGGCGGATCAGCAGTTTCAGTGGATCTAACGCTCGTTTGAGATTTGGAATCCGCCATAGGATCCAGCTCACTGGCAGGCTTAAGAGTCGAGGACGATGGTTTGGAATCCACAGACTCTGATCCTACATTTTCAGATGAACCCTCCAGATCAACCTCGTCCGGTGGTGGCGTTTCAGACGTTGTGGTTGACACACCTTGCGAAGTCGGCAAAGGTGCGTTCGGATCATCTAATTGAAAAGGGAAATCATGAAAAAACCATGGAACACACTCCGGTTCCTGAATATCATCATCCGCCATGATATGGTTGTAAAGAATAAAATCTGGGAAATAATAAAAAATTATCTTTCTAACACTCCCAGTGGTAGTAATGCCCTCTAGTATGATCTACACCAAAAAATTCCCAATTCAATCTCCCATTCCCGATATGGTTAACACGCCTACGAGATGATCGCCGGGATGCATCGACCCCAGCCACGATAATTAATTTTCAAACCCTTTATACACATCGTGATTCGGCAAGTCTGAATTTTCGGCCATTTTCCATCTAAAATATATATTACAATATACAAAGCAAAGAGTATGATACATATACACATATAATTATCGTATTTATTATTATTTGAACATTTTTTTGTCCAGTTTTCAAGTCTTTAATTAGGCATTGCGTTAAATCTCATACGAATACCCATAGCTGCCAATTCAGAATCCAAATACTTAAGAACAAATGGAATAGCAACAGTGGCAATATTGTCACCTCCCTTGAATCGGTTTCCGAGACCATCCTCCCATTGCATGCCATCACCTGTTCCTGAAACAATAGGACCTGTGGTCTTTTGAGCGCATCTTCTACATCTAACAACAGCGGCAGAGCCGACACGTGGCACGGATGTTTGAGTAGTGAGAATGGAACCACAATCCTTACAGAGGTGAGTCTGTGTATAGTCAGAACAGTTGAGTAATCTGTCTTGTAACAAGAATGCAGTACCGTGACCAATTAATGCGTCTCTTTCCATTTCTCCCACACGAATACCACCAGATCTCTTACGTCCCTTGACAGGCTGCATTGTCAGTCTGTTCACTGGGCCGGTGGATCTAACTTGGAACTTATCGTTAACCATATGTCTCAATCTTTGGTAGAAGACCAAACCAATATAAATATCACATCTCAACTCTTCACCAGTGACGCCAGAATACATTGGTTCATTACCATAGTAGTTATAACCAGCTTCCTTTAGTTGTTCCCCAAAGAAGTCAGCAGCAGTGTGATCTTCGGAAAACATGAATGGGGTACTTTCTTGTGCAAACCCATGCAATGCACCGGCTTTACCAGCCAAACTTTCCACAAACATACCAATAGTCATTCTGGATGGGAAAGCGTGAGGATTAATGATAATATCCGGCTGCATACCACTTTCACTAAATGGCATGTCAATTTGTGGCCATTTTTGCGAACAAACACCCTTCTGACCGTGTCTGGACGAGAACTTGTCACCAATGTTTGGCGTTCTGTCAACTCTCAACTTGACTGTCAAGGATTGGAATTCCTGATCACCAGTATCATCACCCAAAAGTTTGACCTCATGCACATAAGCTGGTTCGGATGATTTATATGCCTTAACCTTAGTCTTGCCCAAAGTTTCATCATAGTAGGCGACTAATGGGTCCCCTTCTTCCATCAGAGTACCCACCATAGGCAACCCGTCGACGTCCAGTTTTTCTCTCCATTGTTGAGGCCATTGATCGTTTCCGAATCCGAAATGTTGTGTGATTGGGTCTCCCCGTCGTCGTTTCAAGCTCAAATCAACCTTTTCTACTTTATAAACAGATCCGTGTCCGAATCCTCTTTCCAATGCAGACTTGTTCAAAATCATGGCATCGTCCATATCATAACCGGTGTAAGAAATGACCGCAACGACGGCGTTGGTTCCGTTAGGGAACTCGTCCATTCCATATTCATCGTATAACTTGGCTCTAACGATTGGAGATTGTCCGGTTTGTAATTGATAAATCTTGTTATCAGATCGATGGGCAAGCGCAGTACCTGGAGTACCCATGGTTTGTTTACCCATCTGGCATTGATACATGTTACGAGGAGATTGATTGAAGTCCGAGAATGGAGTCAAGTTAGCCAAGATGGAGAAAATGTTAGTAGGAGAATATTCGACGTGTGTGTGAACCTTAGGAGTGATTTCGTCTGGAGTGACTGCAATGTCCATGTATACCTGCTCAAATGGTCCTAGCCAATCTTCCTTATCAGTTGGTAAGTATCGCACTGGTCTCATCATTCTAGCTTGTTGAGAGAACAAAAACAAACCCGGATATTGACCACCCTTTGAAGGTGGCACAAAACCGATTTCCAAATCCCTTGGGACCTTCAAATCCTTAGATTGGTCAACCTTAAGATATCTCAACGTGTCAGCAATGCGCTTGGACGTTTCATGTGAGCAGTATCCAATAATTTTACCATCCAACTGGACACAAGAAGAGCCAGTGCCAGCTGGAAGAGAATCAGAGCTTCCGACACCGAGCGATTGAAGGACATCCGGTAAGTGGGTAACATCACTTGCCTGAGTGGCAATCTTACACTTGTGTGCCAAATGGTTTAACAAACCACATGGAGAACCATCCGGAGTGTGTACTGGACACAGGAAACCCCAAGATTCTGGAAGAAGCTTTCTGACTGCTGTGGTCTTCAATTGAGCAAAGAAGGAACCACGATGAACCATTCTGAAGTGAGAGATAAATCTGTGGAAGTTAATTTTTTCAGCAACCACAGTGTAACCAGAAACTTGCTGCAAATCCAAACCGGATTGAGAAACCAGATTACCTGTAGATAGGAAATATTGTAGCTTTTGACCGATATTCTCGTTCATCTTCAAGAACACTCTTTGAATGTACTTTTTGTCATCGAAATTAACGGCCATGTTACGGTTAACGTCAGACATGATTTGTTGTCTGAAGTTGTTTAAATATTCCTCAATCTTCTCCTTAATAATCATCCCGTACAAGAAGCCACCCAAAAGAATTTCTTGGTGTTGAGCAGAATCTGGATTATCTGGACAGCATTCTCCAGCCACCAACGAATACAACTTTCTGACCATGAACAACAAAAGTCTGAACTTGGCCCTGTTGTCGCCGTTCAGATGGACAAGGACAATTCTGTTTAACACTTCCTTGCCGACATCCACATCGGAAACGTCTGGGGTAGCGCCCATAACAACCCGGAACTTATCACCGAGATATGCGAGGGTTTCTTGCTTAGAATACAATCCGTAGGACTTGTAAGTTCTCAACAGCAGTTCCAAACGATCAGTCAGGAAAGAGTTGTCCTTTTCAGTACCGACAATGCCATCAAAGATTTCCCTATCGTTGGTTTCAACCAGCGCCTTCAAAATCATCATGACAGGCACCAAATATTCATTTTTTCTCCATGAGAATCTAAAAGTGACGTTACCGTCATTAAGATAATGCAAGACATTAGTTTGAGACGTTTGATCTGGTCGAACACATCGAATTTGGATACCATATGGCGAATACGAGGCCCCTCTGTTGACGAAGGATGGACGGACGATGGCCATTGGGTGGTTTCTTCGCTGAACAATCAACATACGAATGACCTTTTCAATACCGTTGATGACAAAGTAACCACCAAGCTCTTCGGACTCTTCTTTCTGGGCCACTAATTGAGCTGGTGAAAGCCCCTCGAGATGGCATCTGTTGGACGAAAGCATAATAGGCAGGAGACCGGCCTCTCTTGTTTCCGACTCTTCTGGGCCGTCGTTGACCGAGTATTTGAATTTTAAGATTAATCTGGCTCGATATGAGACCATTCTTTCACGACATTCGGATGGGTATGTTCGTCGGTTTAAAGTCGTTTTGTCCTTTGCAGATACCGATGGTTTAGCAATTTGAACTTCCTCGATACGGACTTTTGAATTTTGTTAGTACACACATCATTTAATTTGCAATTTTTTTCATCAATTTCAACCTACAGCTTAACTTGTTTCCCAATCGTTCAGGATCTGTACTGTCGAACACAGTTTTGGTTCCTATGTCTTGAACTGCCAAGTTTAAGAGACCTCCTTCTGGACTGTCCATCAGGGCATTGAATGATCCAATGTGTGGTTGTACGGCCTCTTTCAGCAGAGGATACCGACTCTTTTCATTGGACGGTTCTCTGTAATACTTTTCCCGTTCTAATGTATGGAATGATACACCCATTATGCTGAAATTTTTTTGTTCTTGTCTTGGTGACGGGAACGGTGAAAAAAAAAAAAAAAATCGCTATCAATCTTCAACAAAAATTTTAGCTGCATATTTCATGATCATCCTGAGCTTTCCTAATTTAGAAGTGTCATTACCCGGATTTGAGGGCCCAGTCCTAAGAGTTCCTCCGGCGGCTTCTTTTTTCTCCGAAAAGAAGCAAAAAAGGTCGCTCCACAAAGTGGAGAATTGGATTAACTTTGGTGAATTTATGGGGAATAATTTTGGTTTGCGGAATTTCGGCTTCTTTTAATTGAGTGGTGGCTGCGTGGCTGTGTTGTGGCTAGTAGTGCGGACGGGACGTTAAAAAGTGGCTTTGGGAGGTTGAAACAATTTTCCATGACGCAATGGCGAAATCAAGGTTTGAATATGTCAAATCATTTGAGCGATCAGATCGATTACTTCCTGAAACCTGGATTGTGATTAGAGTTGATGGAAGAGGGTTTCATAAGTTTGCGGATAAATATGAATTTGTGAAGCCCAATGACGAACGAGCGCTGGGGGTTATGAACGATGCAGCCGGTGCGGTCTTCAGATCCCATCCGGATGTCATACTTGCGTACGGCGATAGTGACGAATATTCATTTGTCTTACGAAAAAATTGTGAATTGTTCGAACGACGAGAGGCCAAATTGGTTTCCACGTTTGCTAGTACCTTCACGGCATTCTACGTAGCCTCCTGGCCGAAGAGGTTTCCGGATAGGCCATTGGCTCTATCACATTTACCGACGTTTGATGCACGAGCCGTGTTGTATCCGACAATTCAATCACTGAGGGATTATTTGTCCTGGAGACAGGCCGACTGTCACATCAACAATCTATACAATACACCATTCTGGACGCTGGTTCAGAAAGGAGGTCTGAGTCCACAAGAAGCCGAAGCCCGTCTCTGCGGTACACTTGCCAAAGATAAACATGATATTCTATTCAAGGAATTCGGAATCAATTACAATAACGAGCCAGAAATGTTTAAAAAAGGCAGCATCATAGTGCGGGAGCCCCCGACCGAGGAAGACAGAGGGTTTGTGATTGAAAAACTCAAAACTGAGTCTCTGAGTAGTCAGCAATTGGATCGACTGTTGAAGAAGCGCAAGTTTCAAATAACAATTCTTCATATAGATCTCATCAAGGACGACTTCTGGGACAAACGACCCTGGCTATTGCATTAACCTTGTGTAATTCTTGCCTCGCAGAGCTACCTTTTTTGCTTCTTTTCGGAGAAAAAAGAAGCCGCCGGAGGCATTCTTACCGCTGTATAAACTAATTTATAATTATATATATGGACCCATTGTGTGATCCGTGCGGACAGTTTAAGCTTATATATTATTAACGTGCATATGTTGAGTGTCTGAGTCAGCTGACCGGGACAAGCTCAACCCCATGTGGGAATGTGCAGCGACTGGACAACTTATATTATATTGTCACATTGCATGTGCAAAAGAACAGAATCGAATAATCCTGGGATTGCACACGACTTGTAATTGAGATATATAGAATTCTACAAAGGGATATACATTCCTTGAGAAACAAGTGGTTCGTTAAATTAACACCCCCTTCTACGCGTGCCTGTTAAAATTTCTTTTTGTGCACCCCCTTGAAAAGAACACGGCTTTAACAGTATAATAGTTCGGCCGCATCCCTGATTTAATTTTTTTTATTTTTATTTTACTTAGTGGAACGAGAATTCTTCCTGGACTCATACAATGCGAACAGCAGTTCCTCCAAACCTCCATTTGAATCTTAGTGGTGCAACCTTTAATGCTATGTACCATCACCACAACACATCTTCAGAGGATATTCCAATCACTCCGGCCGGCCAGGTCTCGACAACTCCGCAGCCACCATTTATGCTTCAAAGACTCAATTCCGTGTCATCAGTGGGAACCAATGGGTCAGACGACGGCGGATATGAGGATCCCACAAACCCATATAATGTAATCACCGACTCAAGTTGGCCGCAATATGATGATGACCTGATATTGAGGATTTATAACGAGTATTTGGACAACCCTACCATCGCGCCGTTTGCAGGAACTATCCCGCCATCCGGGATTGTTAATCGGGTCGCACGCGATACCACCAAACAGGCCAAACTTGAAGGTAGGTCATTTCCGCATTCCATTTCTGCGATTCGACGACGGTTGCTATTACTGTGCAATCGACAAGGTGCTGAGAATCCACCGCCGCCACGAACTAATTCCACATCTCCGCTGGACAGTCGACGATGCGAGTCTCCATTCGAGCCCCCGGCCTCGTCTTCTCAGATGTTGGGCTTATGGCTCAATTCCCCAAACAACAATACCCCAAATACCTATTACAATATGCGACCGCCTCCGCAGCAGAATCCCACGCCGCCTCCGACTCTATACAACTTGAATATCCAAGGGCCAACAGATAGACCGTTGGCATCTCCATTTCACGATTCCTCGTTTAACACCAGCACTTCCACCACCTCCTCGTCCTCCTCGTCCTCCGCAGCGGCCATGACAAATAGTCCGTCAGAAAGCTCTCATATTAGACAGCC
Source organism: Blastobotrys serpentis (assembly GCA_003705695.2). NCBI lineage: Eukaryota > Fungi > Ascomycota > Dipodascomycetes > Dipodascales > Trichomonascaceae > Blastobotrys > Blastobotrys serpentis. Next base: position 245,780 of record PPJG02000003.1, on the reverse strand, counting down.
TACACCACTGCGGGGCGGTCTTCCACCGCAGTTGGATGATTTAGACGACGTAAATGCCACATCAAGACGAAAAAGAGACTCTCTGAAGCTCAAGCGGGGAATCAACAATTAGCGTCACTTATTTATATTACAATATAATATTCAAATTACGGCTGCTGCTCCATTCTTTTTTCGGCTTCTGGCTGCCGCGACAAACACTGAGACGTTGTTAATATTTTACATGCAACATATATACAAGATACTTAATTATTTATTCTTTTTGGTTTAATGCCTTTACACCTTCAATTTGTTGTCGTTTAGGAGCCTTGAATCCCTTGTTTGGACCTGGCCACTGTGGAGGCAGGAGTCCAGCCTTTTTGAACAATCGTGCAACAGTTTCGGATGGTTGGGCTCCAACACCAATCCAATACTTTGATCTGTGGAAGTCAAGTCGAATGTCCTTCACAGGCTTTTCACCGCGTTCAATTTGTTCCTTAGTTCTTGGTGCTGGAATTGGATCATAGGTCCCAATGACCTCGACTGGTAATGAATCCCGAGGTGTTCTGAATTTCATTAGTCTCTTGCATTCTGTCGGAAATAAAAAGTCGTCGCAATAAAACTTACTTAGCCTTGGCCACTACAATATTATAAACAGGGGAGAACTTTCGTCCAAATCTTGCTAGCCGTATTCGCACCGAGCCCTTCATTATTTTTGTATTCTATTCGATTTGTGAGAGCTTTTGTGAGCTTTGAGATATGGCTTGCCCGATGTTGGTGATGCAAATTTTCGGCCGGTCCAATATTTACTCGGTCTTTTGGGATCAGCGCATATCCTGGCACGCCACATTTGAACCTCGCTGATATAGGAAACGATGTATGGCTACAGAGTTAATGGTTCTGAGTGTTTCTGTAGAAAACAAATGTTGGAATTTTTTTTTTTTTTTTTTGGTTAAAATCAACATGTAAATAAAGGAAATGACATAAGCGGTGGTGGTGAGCCGTTCGAAAGTGGAGAAGGTGATTTTTTTGGATGATTCTCGGAACCCCACAAAACGTCGGAGAGCGTGAATACCGAGCTCCGTGTGGGTATATATGACAGCCATTGAGGAGAGAGATCACCCACATATCTAGCAAAAAGACATACCTTAGAGATGGGAAAAGAACTAGACGAAAACTTGTTGTCATCGTTTGATCCACAGTTTGTGGAATTTTACAATTCAGTGATCAAGGGAGTGCCCAATTTGAATGAAGTGGGGTTAGAGGCTGCCAGAAAGCTCTATGACGCTTCCAACGCAGCGCAGGGACCTTTGGCTGATTTGGCCGAAACTGTAGACTACAAGTTCAGTACTGATGACGGGGCCGAGCTGACTGCTCGGGCGTTCGTTCCTAAGGGGGACAAGCCGGCCGATGGATGGCCATTATTCATTTGGTACCATGGCGGGGGGTTTGTAATTGGAAATGTGACTTCTGACAACACCCTGTGCAGTCACTGGGCAGCCGAGAGTGGATGCATGGTCATCACGTTGGATTACCGACATGCCCCAGAGCACGTTTTACCTACGCCGATTGGGGACGCCTGGGCCGGGTTCAGATGGGTTCATGATCAGGCCGAGCGACTTGGAATCAACCCGCAGAAGATTGCTGTTGGAGGGTATTCAGCAGGCGGGAACTTGGCTGCCAATGTGACCCATTTCAACAACCATACGCAATTGCCCCGAATTCGGTGTCAGATTTTGTTGGCGCCTTTTGTGGATACCACTTTGGGCAAGAACCATTATAACACGATGGAGGCCATGAAAAACACTTCCGGACTCACCATGCCCGATATGGAATGGTTTGAGTCGCTATGTATCCCGGATCCGGCGATCCGAGCAGATCCCAAGGTCTGTCCTCTCAACTACGATGACGAGTCCTTCAAGAGTGTCCCGCCGGCGCTGATCCTCGTAGGTGGGGCTGATTTTTTGAGTGGTGAGGGCATGGCCTACCACGACAAATTGAAGAAGAATGGGGTGGATTCCGAATTGAAGGTCTTCCCGGGCTGTCCTCATACTTTTGTTCAGCTCTTCCAGGTCATGGACAAAGGGAAACAGGGACTTCATGATATTTCCAATCGTATATCGCAGGCGTTGAATAAAGCTAAATTGTAAGTCATATGTACTCGGTATTTAGAAAATGCATTTGCCCTGCGGGCGGCGTTCTTTTCTAGAAAAGAACCAAAAGCACTGGCCTCGCAGAGCTACCTTTTTTGCTTCTTTTCGGAGAAAAAAGAAGCCGCCGGAGGCATTCTCCCCGCCAAGTCCAGCGCCTAATATCCAAAGCACAATTATGTAATGGTCAATAATTCTCAACTTTTTAGATGTGCATGTAGATCTCCACAAATTCGACACGTTTCCTGGCCGAAGTCTCAGAACATCGGAAGCCCTGAAAATTCCAAAAACCCAAAGCCCATTATTGTATTTCCTATATAAACATATCAGATACTCACTCGCTTCAAGTCCCCGGACCCAATTCTGGATGAAAATGATTGCTTCCCATTTTCTTTTCTACAAAAGAACCCCGCCACAAACTGAAAAATCCACGGTTTCGGAGAAAATCCGGTCCTTATAGAGAGTGCCGTGGAAACGTTGAAAAAAATTTTTTTTGTTCCATAAACGGCACACCGGACAGTCTGATCGCCATTTTCCCCACGTTGTCGGAGCTTCCACTCTGGTCGGAAAAACCCTGGAAAAATACAAAAACTTGCAAAATACAATAACAGAAAGGGACCCCAGTGGATTGCAGTGACCTAGAGAAATGCGCCGTTCAAAAATCCATAAATTAGCATAAAAATAGTTACAGAACAATAAACCCAGGAAAAAGAATTACCCATTTCAACTAAACACGTTGGCAATAAATCATGCCCCTCCATTCGATCTATAGCCGCAGATTTCTTGAAGATTCTATTTATTTTCTCATCAGTTTCCCCAAACGGGTACATAACCGCTTCCGCGTGCATGCGCGATTATCAAAGCCCCAAGTCGTCAGCTATACCCAGCGAGTACAGGGGAATTTGCCGCGATGGCGGCAACCCCACAAAACATAGAATGGAGAATTGGACCCGCTGAGGTCATGAGAACAGTGGCAGGAGGGTGGTGATTCTGAGAATGTAAGATTTGGCGAAGCGTCAATTACACAGACTAAATGTCAGATCATTGTGAACGCTTCAGCTAAAAAAATCTCTATTTATGTATAATAAAAAAAACCTTCAAGACCTTATGGGGCCTGTTGGGGAAGAAGGGTCTGGAGAAAATTAATTGTGGGGAATAACTTCATCATCGGCTATTCTCAGCGATCATTTTTTGTTATAGTTTAACAACGCCGCACTAGGACTGAAAAATTTTTAATGTTCAAAATGTATTGATATGTTGAAATTGTAAAGGTTTAAAATATGTACAAAGGTGGAAGCGCGCGCGGCGCGCGACGAGCCCCGCGGAATTATAGGCAGTAGGCGGATAATTGAATATAAATAGCGAACGAAGTTGCTTGAGGGAATAAAAAATATTCTGAGGCAGTTAGAATTTGTTTGAAACAAAGAAAGCGCAGTACTAAAACGGTTTTATTTTTATAAACCACGGTTGCCATTATTTATTTAAACAACTCAACGTAAAGACTTCAAAAGACACAATGTCCTCTACTCCAGTGAATGGAACACAACCCGGATTAAGTGCCATCCCTAGCCATCTCGGAAAGAAGGGCGGCCGGGTTATCCATGATCAAAGCTCCGGTTACAATTCTGCCACTTTCGAAGGCAAGGATGCCCAACTGGAAGCTGTAATGGATGAGATCGATCGTCATGGATTTATTCCGGAGAACTTGATTGAGAATGAAACTAAGGTAAGTTGAAAAACAGAAAACTGTCCGGCGAATATCTTTTTGCTTTGCTTCCCCCTGATGCTAACTTGTTAACAATACAGTGGTTTTATCACAACTTGGGAATTGATGATTCCTACTTTGCTACTGAGTCCATCTCAAACATCGTCTCCCACATCCATTACTTGTATGCCGCCAAGGTGGCTGCTTACGCACGAGACGATAAGAAGCTCGTGATCCGTCTGGACCGTGAAGAAGAAGACCACGCTGTCTACATCGACACGTCCACCCCAGGTATCTCCAACCTTGACGGTCCCCAATACGAACAGAGAATTGATGAAAAGTACCTCACTCCTTCAAGCCCGGAGAACGCATACAGATTGGAAACCTTCCGATCAGCCGGTGCCTCTGAAGCCTCCGCCAAGGATCAAGTCCGTTGCTACTTCGTCTACAAGTGTAACTTCTTCGATTCCAACCCAGGCGAAATGGAAATCGACTTGAGCAAGATTTCCGACCGTCTCTTCTACGAAAAGGCCACCGAGCACACACGGGCCATCTACCAAAGCATCATCGCCCAGGTCGTCCACAGAACCGGTCCTGTGATCGAGTACTATGAAGTCGACGGTACAAGAGAGCGTCGTCTCATCATCGGTTATCGTCAAGGCTCCACCCCAGGCTATTTCAGCGCCCTCAGTGATCTCTACCACTACTACGGATTGACCTCGACCAGAAAGTATGTCGAACAATTCTCCAATGGTGTCACCGTCGCCTCTATTTATCTCAAGCCTGCCTCCAACTTGGCCCAAACCGCTAAGACTGTCGAAGAACTCAAGGCTCTCAAGCAATATCCTCCAATCGAACACTCCATCCATCAAATCGTCAAGGAGGCCTCCCTTCTTTACTGTCTCCCACAAAATACCTTCCAACACCATTTCGCCAAGGGTGACTTGTCTCTTCAAGAATCTACCTACGCCCACTCTGCATTCATCTTTGTCTCCCATTTCTTGAACAGACTCGGTGCTGAATACACCACCTTGGCCGGCATCCTCGACGTCGAAAACAACCCATCCCACTTGGAAGTCCTCGAACGTCTCAAGCGTAGACTTCGTCAGGAAACTTTCACCCGTGAATATATCCAGCAATTGATCAACAGTCAAATCGAAGTTGTCCGTCAACTCTATTTGCAATTCGCTGATATCCACTACGTCCAAAGCCATGGTGAGGGCGACGGTTTCCTTCCAACTTTGTCTTACCAACGTTTGCAAAGTGACAAGGTCATGAACAATGAAGAATTGAGAAGCTTCATCAGACGTTCTGCCACTTCTGACCACCAGGTCTTGGTCCTCGAGGCCTTCCTTGTCTTCAACAACCATGTGCTCAAGACAAACTTCTACACCCCAACTAAGGTTGCCCTTTCCTTCCGTCTCAAGCCTGATTTCCTTCCAAAGACTGAATATCCAATTGCTCCTTACGGAATGTTCCTTGTTGTCGGCCAGGAGTTCCGCGGATTCCACATTAGATTTAGAGATATCGCTAGAGGTGGTATCCGTATCGTCAAATCTCGTAACAGAGAAGCATACTCCATCAATGCCAGATCTTTGTTCGACGAAAACTACAACTTGGCAAACACCCAACAACGCAAGAACAAGGATATCCCAGAAGGTGGCTCCAAGGGTGTCATTCTTCTCAACATGGAACACCAAGACAAGCCTTCCCAAGCCTTCCAAAAGTATATCGACTCTATCATCGATTTGCTCATTCCTGGTTCCACTCCTGGTATCAAGGAAAAGATTGTCGACCTCCACGGTAAGGAAGAAATCTTGTTCATGGGTCCTGATGAGAACACCGCCGGTCTCGTCAACTGGGCCACTGAACATGCCAAGCGTCGTGGTGCCCCATGGTGGAAGTCTTTCTTCACTGGTAAGGCTCCAGAACTTGGTGGTATTCCTCACGACGAATATGGTATGACCTCTCTTTCCGTCCGTGAATATGTCAAAGGTATCTACAGAAAGCTTGAAATCGATCAACCATCCATCGGCAAGTTGCAAACTGGTGGTCCAGATGGTGATCTTGGTTCTAACGAAATCCTCTTGGGTTCGGAGAAATACATCAGCATTGTTGATGGTTCTGGTGTTATCTGTGACCCACAAGGTCTTGATAGAGACGAACTCGTTCGCCTTGCCAAGAACCGTCAAATGATCTCCAACTATGACATTTCCAAGCTCTCCTCATCTGGTTACAGAGTTTTGGTTGATGACAAGGACATCCAATTACCATCCGGCGAAATGGTCCAAAATGGTACCACCTTCAGAAACCGTTACCACTTGCGTGGAGGTGAAGGCATTGAAGTCTTTGTTCCATGTGGTGGCCGTCCAGAAGCCATTGACATCAACAATGTCAAGGAACTTATTGGACCTGATGGAAAGTGCAAGATCAAGTACATTGTTGAAGGTGCAAACTTGTTTATCACTCAAAGTGCCAAGTTGAAGCTTGAAAGCTCTGGTGCCATTGTCTTCAAGGATGCTTCCGCCAACAAGGGTGGTGTCACTTCTTCCTCCTTGGAAGTTCTTGCCTCCTTGGCCTTTGATGATGCCGGATTCTTTGAACACATGTGTGTCAGCCCTGAAGGTGTTGTCCCACAATTCTACAAGGACTATGTCAAGAATGTTCAAAAGGTTATTCAACACAACGCTGAACTTGAATTTGAATGTATCTGGAGAGAACATGAGCTCACCGGTAAGCCAAGAAGTGTCATTTCTGATGACCTTTCTAATGCCATCAATGAGCTCACTGAGGACTTGAAGTCCAGCAACTTGTGGGCTGATGTTGAGTTCCGAAACCAAATCCTCAACGAAGCCCTTCCAAAGGTTCTTGTTGACAACATTGGCTTGGAAACCATCTTGGAGCGTGTTCCAGATTCATATTTGCAAGCCATTTTCGGTTCTTATCTTGCAGGCAGATTTATTTATGAGAAGGGTATCAGCCCTGGCCAATTTGCCTTCTTTGAATTCATGGTTGAAAAGAAGGGTGCTTTGCAAATCAAGAATTAAATTTCCCTTCGTGAAAAAAAAATAAAATATAAAAGAATTATTGTCTATTTAATGTAAATATAAACATATATATATAACTCGAAAGAAACTTGATATTCGATATTTATGGGAGTTGCTACGGAACATTACCACAATTTTAGCTGAACAACATTATTTTTTGAAATGCGCGTAACCTCCGAAAACAAATTGATATATCCAGTGTCAATAAGCTAAAAAATACTTATTTAGGCTACAGTGATAATGACTCGAAGCATACAGCGAGCTCCTTAGGAGCCAGCATCCTGAGAAGTTCTTTCTCCTCCTTTCTAAGTTGGCTGTATTTCAACACATTTTCCAGCTTGCTCGCAGCCGTTTAAACCAAGGATAACTAAGAATAACTAAGAATAACTGGAATATTCGATATCTTCATCAACCATTCTTGAAACTTTCTCCGATTTCGATGGTTTGGTACCTTTCCTATCAGAAGTATCGTTCAGACTACACTTAAGTGAATGAACCATCATATGATTGTTCGGTTTTTATATTCATTCTCTGTCATTACTATAAGAATATCATTTTTCCTGCTGAAATATAAGCGCTAACTTTTCTTTCTCACTCAAATAAACCGCCGCAGCTCTCGCGGCCCACCTAGCCGCGCCTAGCCTAGCCCTGCCTGCGTATCAGTTCACGTGATCTGAGCCACACATTCCGATCCGGGTAGAACGGCTGAAAGGTTGCTGAGTCCGGTGCCGTCCGTCGCGGAAAGCCGCGTATACGAACGTTTAAAAACAACCATCAGAAGGAAAATTTAACCTTAAGAGGTAAAAACACCCTCATCAAGTCATTGTGACGTCAATTTTCAAAGGCCCTTTTCTTTTTTGCTTGATGATGTAACAGTGGTGAAGAAAGATTTTCACGTACGGCACCAATGGATAGTTTGGCATAAATACCAAAGCCCCCCAGGACTAAATTGATAAGCTTTGACTAAAACAATCCTTATCATTACCCAGATTTGAAAAAATGTTGCCTCCTGAACTGATACTAACGATAAGCGATTATCTTTCCGCACAAGATTACAATGCATTACGGGCTACATGCCGCACATTAAACTTGATTCTAGAACAGGATCTATGGACGCACGTGCACAAGACTAACTGGCGAAAGAATCCGTTCAGCACGGACAATAGCTATTTGGTCCAGAATTTTGATTACAGGGGGAATTGTAGCTGCGAGGCTTATTTTTCTTGGATGGACCATAGCTGCGAACGGCGGTATATGAGTTTTGCAGCTAACGAGATTATTACCTCTGACAAGCTATTACGTCACGTCAAAATGCTGACATTAACCAGCCGGGATGAAAGTTCTATTAAAGAGTTTGGTGACATAAGCTTGCTGGCTGCGGGGATGCCCAATCTTAAATTTGTTGAACTGGACCATTGGGGGTTTGACAAAAAGCTGGTGGGGGACATTCTCTGCAGCGAAGGATTTTCTAAAGTACAGACCATCAAACTTTGGAATTGCCGTGGAACCAACCCTGATGACTTGGATTCTCTGACCCCATCTCAAATTGAGCTTTTAAGTTCAAAATTAAAATGCCTCACTATAAACTTTTCCGGAAATAGCGAAAAATGGTGCAAGAATCTTAATGGTTTACTACGATCAGTCCAACGTTTGGATTTGAACTCTGATGTCTCTGGCGAGGCTGTTTCTGCATTGACAATGTTCAATCTATTACAAGGAATTGATAATCTGAATGTTCTACGAATCTCCTTTAATGTTCTTAACCCAGAGGGTATTCGCTATATCCCACTCTCCGTTACAAAACTTTCCGTCAAGTCTAATGATACAGATGGTAAGGGTGATAATGGATTCAACTTGAAGGATCTCAGCGTGGATGTTTCAGGGAACCATCCACAGGGTGGCAATTTATTGAAGTCACTGTATTGTCCAAACCTGGTGCGACTGTTTGTGCAGAACTTTTATAGCCACATCCAATCTCGCCGGGTTTTCAGTTCGTTCCCTAACGCCAAAGTTGTCGAATTTGATTTCACAGCAGTTATATCTGATTGGGATTGTGTAACAATGCCCAACTCATCAACCCTTGAAAGTCTGGTGGTCCGATTTTTCAAAGGCGACAAACAGAAAATATTTAGAACGGTGATCGATCTAGCAGACAGAATTGCTGATAACGAATTGCCGCAGCTTAAATCATTATTTATTGTTCTACCCCATTCTACCTGTGATGTTTCTCAAGAAGCCTGGGGCGACGACCCTATCAACGTCAAATTTCAATCCAGATTGGTTGATTTGGTTCGCGATACAAATTATAAGGTGTACTTGGGGCTGCCGAAACTATCCCTCCTCTCGCAAGCTGGTTGGGTTAATGATTCCGGTTACGCCCATATCAAGGACCATTTGAATTACGTGCATTATACTAAATTTGCAAACCACTCCGTGTTTAACATAGACGTATAAAACTAATATATTTTCAGAATAATTCAACTTTGACTTGAGCTTGTCATTGAAAAATACTTTCCCCTAATTTCAAAAAGAAAAAAGAAAAAAATATGAAAAGCATTATGCCGCAGATCTTGCGGCATCGGGTTACCGGTGAAATTTTTACTATCTTTGATTTTTTTTTTTTTTTTTTTTTTTTCAACACTAAATTCAAAATGGCACCTCAGAAGATTGAGGAAGAGAGAGTTGACAATTCGCCTATTGAAAGCTTGGAAGACAAGCTTGCAAAAGTGCGACATCATGAAAATTCCAAATTGCCCCACCAACATCGAGTAAGTGAACAAATCTTTTCAAATCATCCTTGACTGGCAATCCTCTAATAAGATCACTTTAGCAAGCCGTAATTTTGTCGGCCGTCGAAGAAAACTTGGATGAACAAAAGACTGAAAAGAGTCCAACCGCTTATTTTGTCTCTTTTCTTGCGTTGACAGAAAATTGTTTTTCGGATGATAAAGTTACTGATAAAGACGTCGCTATGGCAGTTGTATATTTATTGGACTTGGTTGCGCCATACGTTTCTGCATCTTTACTCAAATCAAAATTCGAAAATATATTCGCAAAGTTAGCCATTGTGATTTCTCACACCGAGGCTGATGCCCCATTGATCAGAGCCTCCGTCGGTGTCTTAGAATCATTATTGCTTAATCAAGACAGCAGCGCATGGGAAGAACCTTCCACTAAGCCAAGTCCAAGAAGAGCAATCTTAGGTTTATTATCCCTTGGTTTGGACCCTAGACCAAAGGTTCGAAGAAGGGCTAACGAAGCAATCTACAAGATCTTGTCCAACCCTCCACCAAGTCCTAAGCTTGATCATCCAGCAGGTGCCCTATGCGCAGACACAGCATTGAAATCTGTCAATGACGCCATGAACGGATTAAGGAAAAAAAAGGAAGGTGAAAAGGATGCAAACGCAATCCATTCTATACAACTTGTCAAGGCTATCACCGGTGCAAACGGCTGGCCAACGGATAAAGTCGATAAGTTGTGTGAAACTTTGTTATCTATCTCCAAAACCTCAGAACAATTCCTCGTCGTCGCTGCCTTTGGTGTCTTTGAAACTATTTTTAAGAGCATTACTGATGAGATCAATGCGCCAAAGTTGATTAAGATCCTCGATTCTATTTTTGATCTAACCCCATCTAAAAATGACCAACATCTGGCTCCGGCGTGGCTCGCAGTCGTGGCCCAGGCTGGCGAATCATATTCAAAACTACAACCAAGAAAGGCATTTGAAAGACTTCCGGATATCTTTACTGCGGTTGCAGCATTCTTGGATTCAGAGAGTGAAAACATTAGGGTTTCTGCTTCCCAGTGTTTAGTTGCTCTATCAGCAACTGCCATCCCTGCTGAAGTTTTAAGTAAGCATGCAAAGAACATGAAGAAGGTTGATGAGATCCTAGGTCAACTCTGCCAAACTGTGTTTGGCTTGATGCACATTAATTACCAGGGATCTTGGAAGGAAGTCATGGAAGTGCTTGTATCCCTCTTTGATACCTTAAGATGGAAATCTAACCCTCATATGATTAATGCATTGAAAGTAGTTGGTGCGTTGAGATCAGAAGAATCCTTTGAAGACGGAAGAGCCGCATCTGACAGAGTTATAGGTGCCGCCATCAGAGCTCTTGGACCAGAGATTGTTTTATCCCACCTTCCGCTTAATATCGAAACTCCAGAAAAGGGCAAAAATGGACGTGCTTGGTTATTACCCTTATTGAGAGACAATATCCAATGTGCCAACCTGTCTCATTTCATCAATTATTTCATTCCCCTCAGCGAAACAGTTGTGTCTCGAGTCAACGTTTTGAAGGGTGGTATCCCTGATGCCAAAATCGAAGGTCCAAAGGCTATGCAAGTAAAGATCTTTGAAACTATCAATGAACAAATTTGGTCTTTGCTTCCAAGATACATGGACTTGCCATTCGATCTGCGCACTGCCTTTGACAAGGACTTTGCTACTATGCTCTCAAACATGATGTACCAAAACGTCGAGTCCAGATCAAATATTTGCCAATCTTTAAGGCTCCTTGTGGAAAGCAATGTGGCCTATTCAGAAGGTGCGGTTGATGATGATGCCTTATTGTTAGAACAATTCCCAAAGGAAGAATCAAAGAAGAACGTTGATTACTTGGCAAAGAATTTTGCTTCCAACCTCCTCAAAGTTTTATTTAACGTATTCACCCAAACCAGCCCAGAATTCCGTGGTTATATTCTTGAGACAATCAATGCTTATCTTGCTATCACACCGGGTGACGATATTGCTTCAACTTTTAACAATGTTTCCAACCTCTTGAGTGCTGAATTGAAAAAGGAGGCTGAAAAGGAAGCAGAAGAAGAAAAAACAAACGCTGGTGGAAAGAAAAAGAAGGAACAACAGGAGCAACAAGCAATGAGTCTGACTTTAATGGACCTCATTGTCACGTTGACCCCATATCTTCAGAAGCAATCTCATAACAGTTTGCTAGCCATTTTTGTCCAACTCGTGAAACGTGAAAATGCTCCTCTCCTTCAGAAGAAGGCATTCAGAGTTCTCACCAGGTTGGCCGAAACTGAGCAAGGTGAAGCAACCGTGAAGAAGAACATCCAAAATCTCGAAGGGGTCTTTATTGAATCCACCAAGAAGGTTCAATCTCCCGCACGTGGTGCTAGACTGACTGCCATTGCCAAAATTTTGGAATTTGTTCCATCAAATGATCTTCATTTTATTCCTATTATCCTTCCAGAAACCGTCTTGTCTACGAAGGATGTCAATGAGAAGACCAGAGAAGCTGCATTCAACCTGCTTGTTGATATGGGCCATAAATTAAACAAGGGTGGCGTTGTTCAACAATCCAAGATTCCAGATGTTGGTGATGAAGATGCTCCAGATACTTCAGCAAGCTTGGAAGAATATTTCACCATGGTGTCTGCTGGTTTGGCCGGTGATACTCCACATATGATCAGTGCCAGTATCACTGCATTAAGTCGGATAGTGTTTGAATTCAGAGAGGAGATGGATATGGAACTATTATCCCAATTGGCTTCTACTGTTGAAGTGTTCCTTGAACACAATAATAGAGAAATCGTGAAATCTACACTTGGTTTTGTCAAAATCACGGCTATTTCACTGCCCGAAGAGATTGTCGAACCACAACTCAAGGGACTTATCGAGAGACTCATGGTTTGGTCCCACGAACACAAAGCTCATTTTAGAGCCAAGGTCAAGCATATTATCGAAAGATTGATGCGAAGATTTGGATATGACAAACTTGCTGCTGTCTTCCCAGAAGCTGATATGAAACTATTGACGAACATCAGAAAGACCAAGGAAAGAGCCAAGAAAAACAAAAAGGAAGAAGATGCTGAAGAACACCCTACAACTAGCGGTCGCCGTGATAGAAAGTTTGCAAATGAATTCGATGAAGCAGTGTATGGTTCGAGCTCAGAAGATGAAGGAGATGAGAGTGATGATGAAGACGAAAAGCCAACTTCTAAGAGGGGCGGAAAGAAAAAGTCTGATAGATATATTATGGAAGGCGATGACGAACCGCTGGATCTTTTAGACAAATCTTCATTGGCTCATATCTCTTCATCTAAACCAAGAAACAAGCAAGAAAAATTGGAATTAAAGAATAAGTTTTCAAAGGACAAATCTGGAAAATTGGTTATTGAAGAAAATGAATCCGATGACGACATGGATAATCTTGATTTGAAAAGCGGTATTGACGCCTATGTCCAGGCTATCAAGAGTGGCCCTACTAAGGGACAGAAGAATAAACTCAAATATAAAAAGAGGTCACGAAATGATCAGTCAGATGATGAAGGCACTGATGATGAAGGCGAAAAGAAAGGTAACAAGCGTGGCAAGAAGCCCAACAAAAGGGAAAGCAGGCCGATTAAAAAGGCAAAAACTCCTAGAAAGAAACTCTAATACTACAGACAATAATTAGATAATATAATATTGTATTTATCATAATATTTCATTACTATCACGATTCGTAAATTATTAGATAGAGTATTTAATTTTGCTGGTTCTTTGCCCTACGACATGATGTCAACCGACAGAATATGGGGTAACGCGCGGCGATGCGCACACGCGAGCGAGAGTCAACACCTTCTCACAGGGATCAAACATCACTCTATCGATAAGGCCTTTTTAGACGAGGGAAAGCAAGAAGTACTGTATACTACTATACATAAGCATGGCACCTTCATGGATGCCGAACAACATTCAGAAACGACTGTTTAAATATGTTTTAAACAAGCTATCAGTGTTCTCAAATTTGGACATTGATAATTTGGATGTGTCTTTAGGACGTACCAGCAACTTAAGTGTGAATGATGTTGAACTGGACACTGAGAAGATGTCTCTTCCTGGTATTTTCGTGAGAAAAGGTGACATAAAAAAGCTCAATGTTCAGTTGGATATGGCAGGTGGAGTAAAATTAGAAGGGGAGAATATAGAGGTTACGGCTGCCATGTCGAATTATCCACCAGCTGAGGAAACTGATTTGTCTACCTTGCTGTCAAAAACAACGGCCGATCTAGCGCAGAGTATCATGGTGAGGGATACAGCGGAGGAACCAGGGGAAGAGGAGGAAGGTGAAGAAGGAGAAGACGAAAAGGAAGAAGATGGAATAAACGAGGAAGGCGAAACTGGATATGGAATTGGCGAGTTTTCAAATATTATGTCTAGATTGGTTGATACTGCAATCTCTCAGTTAGAGGTTAAGCTTCGCAATTTGGTGTTCCACATTATATCTGGGGATGGATCGAATTTTGATTTAGTGGTTGATAGAGTTTCGTTTTGTACTGGAACAGATCACCGAAGGAATTTGAAGATTAGTGGGACCCAACTAATATTTCTGGAAAAAGAGGAAATGGTAACTGTCGATGACGAAAGCGGAGATAGCAATTACAACACTGATGATGAAGAGGACGAGCAACAGTCTCAATTGATGGAGAGTACCCTATTTTCCCGTGAGGAGGCCAGTACGATGTATATGAGTGCGCTATCGACAGTATCCTTGAATGAACCCAAAATAACAAGGCGACCTGTGGTAGAATGTGAAACCGTTTCAATGTCTTTCCATGGCCTTCATTTATCAGATCTTCGTGTCTCGACTTCCAAGATAACTGTGCATATGGAAAGTGTCTTGGAAATGCTGTCCCCGTTGATAAAGTTTGTTAATAATCATTTACATAGCGCAGACGCACCAAGCACACAAAGTGTACACAATGACTCGGTGAGTGACGATGGAAAGGATCAAGAAATGAGCGAGATGGAGCATTTTTCAATATCATTGATATCACTGGAAGCAATTGAACTAAAGTTAGGAGAATCTTCTGATAATTGCATTAGATTCATTATAGAGGATTTATCTGTAAGAAATGACGTCAACCTTCTTATCACGGTTAAGCATATTAGTGCCAAAAGAGGAGAGGACAAAATACTCTATTTTGAACGAGAGGATAATAATGCTGAAGGGGACTCTGATTTTATTACCAGGATAAGGGAAGATTCAATTGAGTATCTGCTCCCAAACCCCTGTATTTCCAGTTTTGAAATTCAGGATATTATCCAAGTGGCTGTATTTGCCGAAGAATTGGAACTTGTTCTTTCAAGATTAATCCGTAATAATGACGACGCCAGCCAGGTTCACTCGGATGAAGGATCACAACGGTCAGTTACAGCTCAAACCAACACATTTCACCTGAAATTAAACACAGGATCCAATGAAGTTGAAATTGACATATTCCCGATCAGCTTTGATGATACCTCGGGACTCAAACTAGGAAGAATTACTGGCCGAATCAATGGAGATGAATGCATTAAAATAACTCCTAGCAATCTTCTGGTTAAAAATATTTCAGAAATGATTATTAAGCATCCAGATTCAGAAGAGGTCCTGACGCCAGTGGCCAGAAAGTTTGTTGTTGACAAAATAGATTTAAAGCTTTCACGCAAAATTCTGTTTGAATTAGTAATCAGTGATATGAAATATGCCCTATCACTCTGGGATGAAAATAGAGATAGGAAAAGAATTACGGAAATCTCAGCACCACTCAGGAAAGTAAAGATTGTTGACAATTTCAACACAGAAATATCCTTAGCTATTGAAATTAAATCTATCGACTGTGTACTGGATTTGGAGGATAGGCTTGGGGTGTTTAATTTGGATTTCCGGGATGTCGATGCGAAATTTATCCACAGCAGCATTCAAACAAGTGTGCACACATTTAACATGTCAAGAGACTTTTCTGATCTAGACGACAGTGTCAAACATGTTTCGCTGGTCCATACTGCAAACCCACTCTTAAAGGTAAGTTTTTGTGACATGGTTTTGGGGATTTTAAAGATAACTAATTTATCTGTGTTATTATATAGGACCGCCCAGTGATATTCGTCGACTTGGCTAATGGACATATATCGGAAGTGAGACTGTGGAACCTTGCTATAGAGTATCACGTTCGTCTTCTCAAGCTTTTTGAGTCGGAAGATGAAAGCGGAACGAACTCACAGAGAGAGGTCGAACACCCGCCGATCGTATCGGATAATGAGGACGACGGAGATTTAGATGATTCAACCTCTACTATTCGAGGTCAGGATTTAAAATTTCCAGTATATCTCATTGATTGTGTCATTGGCCTTTCCCCATTTGAACTTCCATCAAAAGCACAGCTCATTGTGCGTGATGCAACCTCGCAGCTGTTAAAGCAATCAGATGGAATATTTGAAGCGGAAGTTTGTATACGGAAATCTGCATTGGTTTTGGTTGATGATACAGAGTATTTGGAAGGGGCTGGAACTCACCATCACCATTCAGGTAGAAGGCATAGCAGACACGATTCAACATTGGATCAGGCCGATTTCTTCCTTAAACAAGGTTATGTCCCAGTCAGTTCATTTTCCTCGATAGTCGCTAAAATCCGTATTTCGAACATGAAGCACGAGCCGAATGTGCAATTGGATCTCTCAAGCGAGCTTTTCATCATTGAAACCTGTGCGGATTCAACGCAAACGTTGATTCAATTGTTAAATGGATTGAAACCACCGATTGAAGCTGATCAGGATATTAAATACCATACTGAAGTTCTTCCAGTTGACGTTTTTGGAGGTATTGATGAAAAAGCTTTCAAGGATTTTGAACAACCAGTTGTTTCTGATATCTCAAACCTAGATTTTGTGTCGGACGATCTTCCTTCCAATCTTGATTTTGTTGAAAGTTACTATGCTGATAAGGCCTCAAAATCCAATTGGAGCAATTCCCCATCTGTTGCCTTTGGCGCACCTGGTGAGTACTCCAAAGCCGATTTATTATTGGACCAAGATTTAAGCATTCTTGCCCAGCGAAGCACAGGTGGCACGTATAAAAGTGGATCGATTGTTGGACCAAATGATTCTTCACAGAGAAAGTTTGCAGTGTTTGAACAGAGAGCACATTCTCATGATTCAATGCTGGATATTTCTGAGGATCACTTTTCGAAGACACATAGTGATATTTTGGTCGAGAGCGTTAGTGACAATGTTTCGAGTGTGAAAAGTTTAGGGAATAGTGATAGTGACATGTCATCGGGGAGTGAGAACCATAGGAAACATGGTTTAGAAGAAGGGGCTTCCGATGGTGGAGGCCTATCACATTCGGCCCATGCACAGCAGCAGCAGCACAAACGGAAACATCTGGTTCCATTGGTAAGGGTTAATGTAAACACGATAAAGCGTGTTACATGGAATCTTCATGATGGATATGACTGGGCTCATACGCAAGATGCAATCACCAGTGCAATTGATAAAGTAGAAACCAAGGCGACTGAGGCACGCCAGCAAGTATTCGACCACCATGTGGAAGGTGAGAATGAGGGGGTTCTAATAAAAAATGAAACTGAGGATGAAGTTGGAACAAAAGACATGGAAGGAGATTTTAAGGACAAGACTGCGATGGGTGAGGGCCAGGACCATCCAGAGGTTATTGGCGACTTTCTATTTAATTCTATTTACATTGGCATTCCAAAAGGGGAGGACCCAAGTTCTCTTCGAAGAGACATCAACAAAGAGATCAATGACGATTCAAGTGATGTGACCAGTGTAGCAAGCGGTGGAGGAACGGCAAGAGCAAGGTCAGTGGGAAGAAGGTCGTTATCAAGGCAACGTCTAGATTCTAATAGAAGGAAGTTGAAATTAAGGAGATCGAGATACAACAAGGCTAAGATTGAATGTTATGATCTGGATGCATTAGTTTCTATCTATGCCAGCGTGAATGATCAAGTTCGAAGTACTGGAGTTGTACAGGGTGAAGAAGGCGAGCTATTGAATCGGGCTGATTTGAAAATACGAGACTTTGAAATTATAGATAATGTGCCGACATCAACTTGGAATAAGTTTGTCACGTACATGAGAAGTTCAGGGGATCGTGAAAGTGATGCCAGCATGATCCATATCATTGTGGATAACGTGAAGCCAATAGCTGATATTGCAACATCTGAGTCCATTTTGAATGTTTTTATTCTCCCGTTACGGCTACATGTTGACCAGGATACTCTGGATTTTTTGACTAGATTCTTTGAATTTAAAGATGAACGATTCTTGGAAGTCGGAGGCAAGGATGAGGAGTTATTCATTCAGAAGGTAGACATTCGTTCTATTCGGGTGAAGCTAGATTACAAGCCGAAAAAGGTTGATTATCGTGGCTTGAAATCTGGACATATTACAGAGTTTATGAATTTTTTCATTCTAGATGAAGCAGAAATGGTTTTAAGACGAACTGTACTATATGGGATACCTGGGATACCCCGATTAGCTCAAACCCTGCATGGAATCTGGATGCCAGACATCCGTTCCACTCAACTTGGCGATGTTCTTGCTGGCATAGCGCCGGTGAGGTCACTACTGAGATTGGGCAGCGGCGTTAAAGACTTGGTTGTTGTTCCAGTCCGAGAATATAAGAAGGATGGCAGGATTATTAGAAGCTTACAAAAAGGAGCATGGACGTTTGCACGAAATACAACCAACGAGATGGTTAAATTTGGGGCCAAGTTAGCAGCGGGCACCCAAACGATTTTGGAATCTGCCGAACAAGCTATGGGCGGCACAGGATCTTCAGGACGCGGAGACTATGATGATAGAAGTCGGAGGAGACCACGTCACGTTTCTGCGTACAGTGATGATATTATTGACGACACTATAGACTACGATGGATCTGACTTTGAGAGTCATAGCCAAGATGAAGGGGATGATCATGACATGCCGTCGGGGAAGAAAAAGGCTGTCAGTTTATATGCGAATCAACCAAAGGGGGTCGCACAGGGCCTTCAGGTGGCATATACCAGTTTGGGCCGCAATTTGAATTTGGCAAAAGAAGCCGTCGGAGATATTGGTCCGGACACAGCAGACAGAGGTGGAAATGCTCAAGACGCTGCACGGGCTGTTGCTAAAGCGGCACCAATTGCATTAATTCGACCGGTTATCGGGGCTACTGAAGCAGTCAGCAAGACTCTCTTGGGGGTCACCAATCAGATTGATCCACAACAAATGCAAGATCTTGAAGATGTAAGTTTGCAACTGAAATTTTTTTTTTTTTTTTTTTTTTTTTGAAGAACATTAGTTTCTTTTTTATTCTGAGACAAGATCCAACGTCGTATACTAACTGTGTGTGTTTTTTTTTTTAGAAATACAAGTCGAATCGACCAAACGAGGACAGGAAATAATTATTTAAGCATATACTTGATATTTTCTTTATTTTTGTATTGTGATTTAACATAAAGTAGAAACTTAACTGCAATTATCATTCAATTAACTTTGAATTACTGAATGGAAGCATGTATGCGAATAGGAGGTAACGAAGATACATTCGCCCGAGTCGAAAAGCATTGGCTCCACTTGTACATGAAACAAGCCTGAAAGGCGAATGGTCTCGTAAGAGAATTGATTGAAACAATCCAAGAAGTCACAAGATTTCAACTAAATATTCATCGACAGTACTAAAGACATGGGGTAATAATATACCATTAATTTTCAACCAGACTGACAGATGTCAGACATGCTACTGCAGAATTCGATAGAGTCTATTTAAAAGTTTTATGCATGTATGAAAGAGCCTAAAAAGAACTATGTGAGAAGCTGTATCAAGCACTGATACTTCGCGAATCTCCGGGAGATCTCCCAAACGAAGTTGCATTAGCTTGAAAACGAGTGGTACAAAACATGCTGTACATTCGGACGCGGACGTCCGCGAACGTTTTATAATCTGCAGTGCCACTTGTTACGGGCCATTCTAAGATATACGCTTGGTTTCGTCGGACCCGGCTTTCGAAACACGACATAACGGGGGGTGAGGGAAGTGCGCGCCCACAGTAGTTTTGAATTGCCCAGGGGAGGAATTAGATGTACAGGATTAGAGAAGTAAGGCAAGCCCCAAACACACATTTTAGAGAGCTTTGCATATTAATTTGGAAATTACTTTAGAGGACCAATGACTGGGTCACCGAAGAAACCACTAACAAGCTATGGAGAAAGTCCAAATACAATGCGGCCATCAACTTCACTCACCAGCATTAATACCAGGGCTTCGTCAAGAGGAATCAACTTCAGTCGACCAACTACCATGTACAAGTTAGATTCACCTACGAGTCCGTTAAGACAAGGCTCCGAATCGTCGGAAGATGGGGATACGAATGGATTCTATTCACCTATCAGTTCGCCCAACCCCAATTCTAATTCTCATCCACCCACAACTTCGTCAACTATCACACCTACGAGCCACATTCCCCACGGGTCAGAGCAGCCATATGGACCACGAAAGTCCTCTTTGGGCCACAATGTGAGGGGGTTGGGCAACCGTAGTGAGAATGAGGATTACAATCAGCATAATAATAATAATACCAACCTCAACAACAACAACAATAACAACAACAACAACAACAGCGACTATAATAATAAGAACAATAATAATAATCACGAGAATAATAACCTGGAGAATACTCCATCGGATGCACCAGTGACGAAGAAACCAAATAAGGTGTGTAAAAAGTGCGGAGAAGGCATATCAGGACAATTTGTTAGGGCACTCAATGCTGCATACCATATTGAATGTTTTTCCTGCGCGGATTGTGGTAAATTATGTTCGTCAAAGTTTTTCCCTATCGAAGTTCAAAATGAAGACGGTGAGGGGACCAGCCACATCCCGTTATGTGAGAAAGACTATTTCCGGAGGTTGGAATTGCTCTGTTATGTATGTGACGGTGCATTGAGAGGATCTTATATCACAGCCTTGGGTAGGAAATATCATGTCGAGCATTTCACTTGTTCTTTATGTGATACCGTCTTCGGTCCAGAGGACTCTTATTATGAATATCAGGACCAAATTTACTGTCATTTCCATTACTCTACTATGTACGCGAGTAAGTGTGAAGGCTGTCAAACCGCCATTTTGAAACAGTTCGTCGAGATTTTCAGAGGCGGTCGAGAACAGCAATGGCACCCGGAATGTTATATGATATTCAAGTTTTGGAATGTCAAGCTGTGTCCAGACGGGATTCCCCCAACGTTAAATCCATTGAGACCGCTGTCTCTTACTGCGTCCGCTCCATTGGAGTCCCTAACTCAAAGAGAAGTTTCCAAACATGAGGCAGAGATGGATCAAAAAGTTTTCAGGATTTGGACCGTTTTATGCGGCTATGAGGAGGCCACAGCAAGCTACATCTCGGACATGCTTCAGACCGCCTCTAGCGGCAAATTCTCAGATGCGCTCAAAGCGACCATGAAATTGGTCAACAAAGTGGAAGTCCTTTTCAACGCAATTAATGAACTGAGTGTGGTAATAGATCCAATAATACGGCAACAGACTGCTAATGACGGAGAAACTGAATACACAAAGTTAGGAAAAGAAGCCAAGACACTATGCAAGAAGATTGTGGGATTCATGTCGCTGGTATCCAAAGCGAGAGAGAAATCTGTCAAAAAAATGGGTATCACTCAGGAACTTTTAAATCTGGTCACTAGCTTGGCGCACTACCTTAAATTATTAATCAGATATGGCCTGTCTAACTCCCTAACATTTGATCGTCAGAATCTAGATGGTAAGATGGTAGACAAGCTTCTTGACCGGGTGTCTGTTCATGAAAACGACAGTGAAAATGTGGGAAATGCGACAAAGAAACTAGGCAATGGCATAAACGTCAACGCAATGACAAGCGACCACTGCTATGTGTGTGATAAGAGTGTCGAAGAAGTATGTACCAAGATTGGAGAAAGAAGGTGGCATCTTGAATGTTTCAGGTGTGGACACTGTAAACGCTCGCTTGGCGGGTCTCCTGATGATGATGTGCCCAGAGTCGAACAGGCACTATCTGAGGCCCGATGGAGCAGTGCTCATAAACAGGTATTTTGTGATATGTGCGCACCAGAAGATTCTAAATCGGGATTCATTCTAGTACCAAAGCTTCATCAATTTGTGTTCTTGCTAAGAATTGCTGTCGCACGGCTACAATTGGTTCTTCATGCATTCGATGCTCGTGATAAGAAGTCAAAGCAGCAAGCGAGTGCTCAGGCGGGCGGGCCAGCAGCCAATTCGGCTGGTTCTAAATCTTCATCTAACTCCGATTTATCTCAAAACGACCGTGGCTATATGACGACACTAACAGATATAAGACGTCTACGTTCTACAAAATTGGACCAAAGAGTATCAGAATCCTCCAGACGAGCTCGAAGGTCTCGTATTTTGGACATGCCAGATTCTGAAGAGGGCCAAATGAGTAAAAACGATTCTACACCATCTCTTATTCAGCAGCCTCAAGATGGGCAACAAGAACTCAATGAAGCAGCACAAGCAGAGCCAACAGGTACAGGTATTCCTATGGCGCCTGCACCACCGCGTTCGCCGCCTTTATTGGATTCAACGTCCAAGTCACCTAAGCTACCTGGCTCTCAACTAGACAAAAGGCCATCTACAAAGCAGATTAAGATTGAAGAGGAGGTACAGCGAGAACCACAGCATAGACTGGATCGAACTACTGATCTATTCAAGAATGAAACTTCTCTTACCTTGGATGACATTCCACGAATTGTGGCTGCTGAACAAGCAAGAGAACAACGACCCAATGCATTTAGACACCAGACACGAGACAACACACCAAGCAATAGTGCTCCACAGGCAAAAGTTGTCGGCAGCAGTGCACGAAAGGACCAAGGCAGCCATTACAAGAAATATATTTCTGAGCTGACCGAAGTAGAACTATTTTCTGTTAGGCATATTGCAGTATTATTATTGGACCAAATCATATCGGACCATTTCACACAAGACGAGCTATTTGAACTGATTGATGTCAAGAAGACTCCTACAATTTGGGAGAAATTTGGAAAAGCTTTTGGTTCCGATAAGCAGAAAAAGCAAAAAAAGGTTACCGGTGTGTTTGGTGTTCCATTGGAACAGCTTGTGGAGAAGTATGGTGTTGAATCAACGTTGGGTGTCGGACCAGCTGCTTTGAAAATTCCGGCATTTGTTGATGACTGTATATCGTCAATGCGGCAGAAGGATATGTCGGTTGAAGGTGTCTTCCGAAAGAACGGTAATATTAGACGTTTGAAGGAATTCACAGAAAAGATCGATAAGAATCCGGATAAAAGTGGACTGCTGACGGAAGAAACGGCAGTACAGTTAGCTGCTTTATTCAAGAAGTTCTTGAGAGAGCTTCCAGAACCACTAATGACCACTAAATTGCTGAAGTTATGGATAACGGCACAGAGTAAGTTGATTATTTTGTTTTATTTGTTTTGAGACGTTCACCACTAACTGTTTTATTTTTTTTTTTTTAGAATTTGATGACCTTGAAACAAGAAAACGCATTTTACATTTGACTTGTTTGCTTCTACCAAAAACTCATAGAGATACCATGGAGGTGTTGTTCTTTTTCCTGAATTGGACCGCCTCGTTTTCCCATATTGATGATGAAACTGGATCCAAGATGGATGCACATAATTTGGCCACGGTTATTACTCCAAATATTCTCTATATGAAGCAGAGTAATGCCTCTCTCGCTAATAACGCAGCTGCCGCAGCTGCAGCCAATGCCGAACAAGGGGATGGGTACTTCCTTTCCATTGAATCTGTCAATACGTTGATTGAAGAGCAAAGTCAAATGGCCGAAGTGCCATGTGAGGTTTTGAGTATTTTACAGCATACAAACCTCCAGTCCGCTACTTCACAGTTGACAACAAAGGAAATCGTTACCAGGTTTGAGCAGTACATGAAAGATGATGATGCACAAGCTGCGGCCCAAGCCCACCGAGCTGTTTCAGCTGGATCGACTGGTTCCAATCAAAAGGACCCCACTACAGGAACGGGACAACCGCCGACCACGTTACGAGCACAAAATTCTACACGATCGGCAGCCTATCGTACATCTACAATGGCAGATGTCGAAACAATGGCAACGAGCAATTCAAGACCAGCTCCAATACGGGTGAACACTGAATTGGCACAGCGAATGGCACAAGATCATGAAATGTACACATCTATTAAGCGAGTTCACAGTGAAAACGCTAATAGCCCCAACTCTAACCATACATCATCGCCACAACTAGGAGACGAAAGTTCACAGAAAATTTAATATATTTATATCCTCCCATGGGTTTGTTTGGGATTTCTTTTAATTATTTCTAATTATTGATATATAATGTATAATGCAGTTTATGAACATACATGCCTGAACAATATCGAAAAGTCATTTTATTCGTACGGATGCATCTATCGCTGGCTCCGTTCTATTGCCAGAAATATAAAAAATCTAATAAATATCATTAGTCGTTAAAAAGGATTAAAACGTGGGTTCTGAACCGTCGCCGCCAGCAATTTTGGTGTCATTTTCAACTTTCGAATCGTCATCTCCCAAAACAGTTCCATTGAATCTCGTTTCATGTCCTAATTTCGATTGTTTCTTCATTAATGCTATAAGCCATTCGTCATCTTCATCAATCGTGGTTACATTTGCTTGTTGAGGATTATTCACTTGGGCCGCTGCTACAGCCGCGTTGGATGAGGATTTTTGACTGGAATTTTGGTTCGGTATTCTGGATATACGTCTGGTTTCTTCAGGAATTGGTCCCTTTGCCCATTCAATAAAATTATTAAAACCAATATCGGCTTGTGGATCTGTATCCCATGGATCCAAAGTCGCACGAGGCACTATCAATCCTACTTGTTCCATTGCTAAAGCAATGTCTTGTATTACCACTTCATTCCTGCCTGAAAGGTGTGCATTACGACTAGCAGTCTTAGCAAGTAAATCCAGGTGCCGCAGAAGGATATCAGTTATTGTGTCTAGAATGGAGGGTGAGCATCGGTCGATTCCAGTAGCCCTCAATATTTGAGCGCAAGAAATTCTAATCAGCGAAAAAAAGAAATCTGAGCTCATGATAATTGGTGGAGTGATCACAATAAAGCTTGAAAAGAAATTGAAAAATATGGTGATCCCCTCAACCTGAAAATATTCAAGATAATTCAGACAACAAAAATGGTTTCCCGAGTGTCGATGATTTGTTTTTGCGTTGGGAGAATGAAATTATGAAATACTCGGAATGCCGACGTACAAGTTAAGAACCTTCGCGTGTAGCCAGCGCGCGAAATTCAGTGGTACTCCCAAACCTGTGTAAAGTGACAAACTGGCACTAACATCGAATTGGTCCGCTTTTTGCATTTCCAACAATGGCCGATTTATCTTTGTATTCTGTGAAAGCGGTGCTAATCCTCGATTCAGAAGGTAAAAGGGTTTTTGCCAAGTATTACCAACCACCCTGTGATCCTAATGCCGGCCATGACACCCACGACGTGGCCAATTACCCAGTGAAGGACCAGAAGGCATTTGAAACGGGCTTATTTAACAAAACAAACAAACAAAATGGAGATGTACTGATATATGATCAAAAGGTTGTCGTTTACAAGCAAAGTCTCGATTTGAGCGTATACATTGTTAGTGCCAATCTCGATGAAAATGAAGCTATGTTGTACCAAGTATTGATGGGATTACGTGACGCTTTAGAAAGCCTGTTGCATAGATCAGTTGACAAGAGAACTGCATTGGAAAATTACGACTTATTAGCGTTAACAGTCGATGAGACAATTGATGGTGGAATAATTCTTGAGGTTGACCCTAATATTATTGTGTCTAGAGTTTCCAAGGCACCAGTTAATGAACCTTCATTGAACAACATTGATCTTAGTGAACAGGGTCTCATGAATGCTTACAATTTTGCAAAGGGAAGATTGGCTGACAGAATAAGACAACAATTCCAATAGAGATGAACTTGTGTGAGGTAAATGTGTGTTCATATATATATTAATTAATGATATTTTTGATCTCTTTGATTAACGTCGAAAACTTGAAATTGTGGAAATTGTAATATACATTGTTAAAATCTACAGTATTATTTCTTTCCCTTTCCTTTACCGCCCTTGCTACCGGCATTGCTGCCTTTTCCGCTGGAAGGAATCACTGGCTTGACTTTAGAAACTGCTATAGGTAACAACAATTCGGTTTCTTTAAGAGAGTTGATCAAATTAATCTCGCTGGACCATGCCATCTCTATGTCTTGACCTTGCGGGTCCGTCTTTTGATTGGCGACGAAATGTAAAATTTCTCGAACTGCTTTACCCTTCTTAACTGCTCCTGGTTGCAGTTTAACTTTATGCTTCATCTTTTGCAATGCGGCCCATGGTCCAAAAACAGGAACCACAGACAATGGAGAATCACCAGAAACCAATTTTGGCACAAGGGTATCAAAAGGAAAAACGGTTTCTGGGGTTTCCTCGTTTTCCTCGTCCTGTAACCTTTTCATCTCCGCTTCTTTTTTTCGTTTTTCTCTTTCCTTGCGCTGTCTTTCGTATTCTTGCTTTTTTCGTTTCTCCTCTTCAGCTTGAGCTTTTGCTCTTTCGAGGCCCTTGGTGGTTCCCAACAATTCCATTCGCTTTTGGCGGTCTTCTTCATCTTGATCAGCATACTTTGCCGCCATCTTCTTTAATTTACCCTTCTTGCCTCTGACTTTTGGAGGCTTTTGATCTCCGCCACCACTTGAATTGTCCGATTTTTCTTTCTTAGAAGACTTTGATCCCATCTTCAAGGTTTCCAAAGTCTTCTCAATATCTTGAACTGCTGAAGATGAACTATCATCGTCGTCCTGTAATGCAATATCAGTCACATTTTTCTTTTTCTTTTTCAAGTCCTTCCTCTCTTTAGCACTCAACTTTCTGTTCCCTTGACGAATATCAGGGGTAGAGGACCTGGTTGACGAGGGTTCAGGCGTGGTACTCTCTCTTGCTTCGCGATCGGACTCCTTTTCCGCATTTTGTGACGGAACCTTTGTCTCTGAATTTTCTTCATCCTCATCTGGGACCTGAGTGTCAGGGAATTCTTCATCCTCCGAAGAATCACCAGCGTCTTCTCCCTGCTCGGGCTTTGATTCCTTATCAGCAGAACTTGGTAAAGTGGCTGGTACACTAGATGTATCAGCTTCATCGGTACCATTCTCTTGTTTGGATTCCTCGCCAGGAGCAGAAATAAGTCCAAATGGTACATTTTTGGCGTAATTCGCTTTGGATTCTTCACCAACCAGCCACAGGAAGCCGAAACCCATGTCCATTTGGGTTGGCGGCAGGTGATGTTTACCCTCACCTCTGACCACAATTCTATCAGTCGTCACAATGTCTCCCTGAGAAATTTTAGGGATCTGATCACGGGTTGCCCACCAAGCAGATGGGTTCATTTTTGATTCCCACACTTTAGGAGAAGAAGCTAAGCAAAGAGCCCCAGCTTGGGATAAAGTTCCAGGGGGAACGACGTTGGTACCAGCGATATGATTTTTGATGATGACGACACATGTCCCCTCAATATCGGAATGAACAAAAACGTCGTTTTGCTTAAAATGTCTTCTGAAAAGCAATTCGTTCTGCATCGTGTCCCTCCCGCCAAGAACAAGATATCCATCAGATGATAAGAACCAAAAGAATTTCTCAAACCAATAAGGTTCACGAATAGAATGCATAGCCTGTTGGTTCTTTTCTTTATCAAGAGCTTGTTGAAGATCTCTCTTGATTTTCTTTTCCGCACTCTTATAAGCATGGTCAGCTTGTTTGATGGTACGTTCCTGTTTGGCTGCCGCCGTCTTTTTCACGTCAAAATAGGAACTAGCATTGGCCCAAGCAGATAATCCGAGATCAATTTCGACTTTAACCTTCTTGATTTTGACTTCTTCGTTATCTTCATCTTCAGAATCATCTGTGCATTCGTTATCATTGTCGGCTTCTACATGGCCCGGTTCAGGCAGGACAACAGAAATTTTATTTTTTATCAGATTCAAGGGGAGGTGGATAATCTCTGCTACGGGGTTATTTCGGGTTTTTTCCACTTGAATCAATTTTTCAATATCTTTCCAGTCCATGCCTTGAGAAATCAGACCTCTGACAGCGTTGGCGGCTTCTTCGACCAAATGGGCATTTGCTTGAAGCACAATACCAAGCATTTCACTCTTCTCTTGAACGTCAACCAAGCCCTGCACACGCTTATTCTTTTCAGCTTTTGCAGCATTCAAACGCTTTTCTGCAACTTGCTCTTGGTTTGCAGTCTTCAATGCCAATTTTGTGGCCTCTATAGTTGAAAAATATAAATCAACAGCATGCCCAAATGTTTTGGTTTCAATGATTTTGTATTGCGACTCTTGGTTTGAAGGAATCTGCGGTTTGAAAGGTTGAAAATCTTCATACAAGTATTCAATATTATGAGGATCAATTGCGTTCACTTCAGGAGCCTGCACCACTTTTTGGTTTTGTTGCAACATTTGCTGATACTTTTCGTTGTCAAAACGAGGGTTTAACTTGCCCAAAATGTATCCGGGGTTTTGCAAGTTCGAGATCAATTCATTAGTTCTTTCTCTCGCCTCATTCATGGCCTCTGCGATGAGATCAAATGATGATGATTGTTCAGTGGCGCTGATATTTGGGTCAATGTTTCTGCTAGACAAAGCCGACTCAATAAATCCTGTTGCGATTCCCGGTGCTTTGATGAAGAGTACCTTCTTCAAGCTTAAAGATTTCTTTTTGGTAGACTTTTTAGGTTGCTGCCATTTCTTTGGTTGTAATGGATTTTCCTGGTCTCGGGTGTCCTCATTGTCATCATTTTGTTCACCTTGAGGGTCGTCCTTGTTGTCCTCTGCCTTTAGCCAGGATTCAACCAATTCCGGGGTAAAATTGACCACAGAGTCGTCTTCTGCACCAAGGTAGTTATCTAGAGGATAGTATTCACCCACTGCACATCTGGTTTTGGTTTCGCTCGCAGAAACGATTCGTTGAAGAGAAAGGATTTTGTGGTCCTTATCCAACAGCAACAAGTTACCTCCAGCAAAAAACTCAAATACCAAATGGAATGAGTGATCATCAGAAAAGGAAAGTACCAACAATCTGTTTTGTGGAGCCAGTCGGATCTTGTTCAGTCGTCTGGTTTTTATATGCTTTCTTAGTTTAGTCACAAACCCAGAGGGGCTAGGGGCAGTTGATCTTGCATAATCAGTTAGATGAATTCTATACCCAGGATCTACAATAACCTGTTTTTTAGAATCAGGAATGGCGAATTTAAACAAGAACTGTCTTGAGGACGTTGTTAAATCATAAATGTTCTGTAATCGGTAGTTTTCCACTTGGCTTTTCAACTCATTAGCGATGAGCTGAAGATCTAAATAAGTGAAGCGTTGCTGAATAGATATGGATTAGTATCCCGACTGACTATATATTGTGTATTAGTCTTACCTTCATATTCACAAGAATTCAATTTCCGCCTCTTGGAGTATCTCGGAGAGTGGGTAGTGGAGTCACCGCCGCAGATCTAAAAAGCTTTGGGATTTTCGCTCACACCGTTCGCATAATTGCCTAAAGAGCGAATTTATCTATTACATTTTGCCAACGATAGGATGACGGAGGCTAAACCATCGCTATACCAGAGATATGTTGCTCTACCAAAGAAGTTCCGTTTGTACCTAGGAATTTCCACATTTATCTTAGCATTTGCTGGTGACCGAATTACGCGGAAAATCGAAGAAGACAATGCCATTCGGGTAGAGGCCGAAAAGCGTCTTGCAATGGAAGAGGCCAAAAAGAGGACTGTATGATGAACAGAATAGAGGAGAAAAAGGAGCGTTTTGTATAGATATTTTCTAATTAATCTAATTTAACTTTATGACCCAATTGGTTTTCATTATAAATGCGTCCGACGGGCTTCTTTTTTCTCCGAAAAGAAGCAAAAAAGGTAGCTCTGCGAGGCAGCTGGAAGTAAGTAAAGGATCGTTCATAATGAACGATTGGCAAAAATAATATCCCAGTTTGTGGTGGAGATAGAATTCAAATCTATAAAAATTGTGATCCAGTTTAATTTTTATTGATCCCAGTTTTACCCCAGGTGTCTCATCATCAACACTTCTTCACTTCTTGATATTACAGATAAAAATGGGAGCCCAGACGTCTAGTCAACACACAATCGAAGATGTTGCTGAAAGGTTAAAAAATGGCGAGTTTAAGAATGTCGTATTCATGGTAAGTAATGAGCCTATCGCTTAAAATAATACGTTCTAACAGGGTCAACAAAGGTTGGGGCAGGAATTTCTACTGGAGCTGGTATTCCTGATTTCAGATCGCCAGACACGGGACTGTACGCAAATCTTGAACGATTGAATTTACCTTATCCTGAGGCTGTATTTGATATTAGTTATTTTAGACGAAAGCCAAAGGCGTTTTATACTTTGGCACATGAATTATACCCCGGAAAATTTGAACCCACTAAGTTTCACAAATTCATGAAAGTGGTTGAAGACAAGGGGTTCCTGAAACGGGTGTTCACTCAGAACATTGACACCTTAGAAAGAATTGCTGGTGTGTCTGATGAAAAGATGGTAGAAGCCCATGGGTCCTTTGCAAACAACCATTGCATTGATTGTCATAGCGAGATGAGTCAGGAAGAATTGAAAGATATCATGTGGAGAGACGGCGAAGACAAAGTGAATGTTCCACGATGCAGGAACAAGAAATGTAAAACCAAATCTGGTGGACTAGTTAAGCCAGACATTACCTTTTTTGGAGAGAATTTGCCCAAGAAGTTTTTTGATTGTTTCGAATCTGATCTGCCAGACCAAGCGGATTTAGTTATCATAGCTGGTACGTCTCTGACGGTGAGTCCATTTTCCCATTTACCTGAGGTCGTAGACGATTCTACAATCCGGGTTCTATTCAATTTGGAAAAGGTTGGAGACTTGGGCAAAAGGAAGAATGACATTTTGATGCTTGGAGATTGTGATGACAAGATCAAGGAGTTTGCTGAGCTGTGTGGGTGGGCTCATTTACTGGATATTGATAACAATGGGGATTATCAAGAGAAGGAGGAGGCCCTGGTGGAAGTTGTCATCGATGATCTCACCAAGGTGAAATTAGATGACGACAATGCGTAGATTACTTGTTTCATTGACGACAGTCGACAGTAACTAAGTCTGCACGAGACCAGCTAGCACTTTGATTGTTTACCAAGGTAGGGGGAAACTCATGGCAGCCGTCTCTAGCTCGTCATGTCCCGATTCTGTCTCAAAAATCCTAAATACTACATCCTATTGTTCTTAGGTGTATTGATACGCCCCAGAATACGTATGTGGCAAGTCTATGATCCATGCGGAATAATATACCCACTACGGAACAAGTATAGGTTTCAACAATGTGGTTGATTATATTAGCAGTTTATTCGAATTCTCAAAAAAAAAAAAAAAAAAAAAAAAAAAAAAAAAAAAAAAAAAAAAAAAAAAAAAAAAAAAAAAAAAAAAAAAAAAAAA
>PPJG02000003.1:161095-206686 GCA_003705695.2 Blastobotrys serpentis | reverse complement strand
TATTTCTGGGATTTTCCACAACATTCCAAAATAAAAAGTGTCAATAAGCCTTTTGTTACGAAATCTGTACCTATTGAGCCTCGCTTGTTATATACATATATATATAAGGAGGGGTGAATAAGTTTGTTTTGACGTTTTACATACAACAAACTTTTCCAATACAGCATTTATGTCGTGTCCGCCGCCAATAATACAGCACCCCTCATCTTCATCTTCGTCTGGTGGCTCTTCTTCTGGAGGATCTTCTTCTGCCAATCAGCAGGGCCAGGCACACAATGGACCTCCTCCAGCGCAACTGCATCACAACATGCGACCCCAGCCTAAGATGAAATTACCGTCCTTGACTATCCCGAAAAGTCCTAGCATGGGCCCTATTGTGGGACCCAATGATAACCTCTCAGTTCCGGGTTCGGACCAAACCAATCAGGTCTCAACTCCATCTTCTGCCGCCAGTGATATCGCAAAGTCTGGCATCTTTAGCGCTGAGATTTTAGCCGCAGTTGGAGAGGATGATCACAATGACCAACAAAAGAATATCACCACCATCACTAATAGCAACGCCAATACTAACAACAATTACCTTAACCCTAATAATACTATTGCATCAGATGTCGAATCTCTAGATGAGGAAGGCTGGAGGAGTGTGGCCAGAGCAGGAGATATCGTCGAACTCGGAAGACTCGGCGAAGGGCATGGAGGCTCCGTTATGAGATGTCAGCTTCGTCACGGAAAGACAGTATTTGCTTTGAAAGAAATCACCACGAATCCTAGTCCTGAATTACAAAAGCAAATTCTCCGCGAACTTCAATTCAACCGAACATGTAATTCGCCACACATTGTTAAATACTACGGTACATTCCTGAACGAGGAAACGGCAAACATCTTTATCGCGATGGAATATTGTGGCGGGGGGTCATTGGACTCGATTTATAAACGGGTCAAATCGCGCGGTGGTAGAATTGGTGAAAAAGTATTAGCCAAAGTTGCCGATGGAGTCTTGTCGGGGCTATCCTATTTGCATGAACGACGAATTATTCATCGTGACATCAAACCTCAAAATATTCTCTTGGACAGCAATGGACAGGTCAAGTTATGCGATTTTGGTGTCTCGGGTGAAGTTGTGAATTCTTTGGCTACCACGTTTACTGGTACCTCTTATTATATGGCGCCTGAGAGAATCCAGGGTCAGCCATATTCTGTCACTTCCGATGTTTGGTCTCTAGGTTTGACCGTTATGGAAGTGGCTCAGCATCGATTCCCATTTCTGCCTGATTCTGATGATGGCACAGCAGAGCCTTTAATGCCGATCGAGTTACTAACCTTCATTGTTAATATGCCGGCTCCAGAACTGCATGATGAGCCTGACGAAGGTATAAAGTGGTCTGACGCATTCCGCCATTTCCTGTCCTGTTGCCTGGAAAAAGACAGCAAGAAACGAGCATCTCCAAGGCAAATGCTGGGTCATCCATGGCTTGTTGGCCACCGCTCAAAGGTAGTACGCATGGACAAATTTGTCCAAGAATGTTGGAGTTGAAAAAAAAAAAAAAAAAAAAAAAAAAAGCCCCCTTCAACATAGTAGCTAGTCTACAAAATGATATAGAACGAACATACGCTAAGTATTCTCAAAATTACCATGTCTCCTGAAGATATCGGCCTTTGCTTTCCATAGTGTGAACATACTTTTCTGCCTCGTCTCCTGAGCATCCAATATACTCTCGCACAATTTCTACCAAGGTGATTCTGATCTGTCTGGGCATTGCACCACTAGATCCGCATACGTACAATGAGCCATGTTCTTTCACAATCAGCTCACCCACTCTCTTTCGATGCTTGAATAGTTGATTCTGAACATAACCGCCACCATTCTCATCCCGCGAGAATGCAGTAATCAATTTGAACGATTCAGACTGGATAGTTTCCCAATCATTGCGGAAAATAAAATCCTTGTCTTTATATCGGCAACCGAAAAACAACATCATTTCGGGCATTGATTCCGCTTGGTGCAGCTTTGTGAATACTAGGGAACGCATTGGGGCCACGCCTGTCCCAGGGGCTATCATGATTGCAGGTCCTCTTTCTACAGATGGCTGCGGTAGTGGAGACTTATGCAA
This sequence comes from Blastobotrys serpentis, assembly GCA_003705695.2. Lineage (NCBI taxonomy): Eukaryota > Fungi > Ascomycota > Dipodascomycetes > Dipodascales > Trichomonascaceae > Blastobotrys > Blastobotrys serpentis. Next base: position 204,575 of record PPJG02000003.1, on the reverse strand, counting down.
AGTGAAAGGAATTGAATCTCCTTCGGTTAGAGTCTCCACCCATCGTGTACATGTACCTCTGCGGATTCGTCTCAGGATCGTCTTATATCGAACAACCGCAATGGCGAGTTCAACCTTGTTCAATACGTTGTCATTGTTGGGGATGGATGGGGATGCGATGGAAAATAATCTTGGTCGCAAAATGGGGAAAACATCCAGAACATATTCTGGTGGTATCTTCAATGAGTCAAATTCAAGAATAGTTTCTAAAATTGATCGACGCGGCCTGTTAGCATAATCATATAAGTCATCAAGGCCGTCCAATGTAGAGAATTCCTCTAGTCTTTCTTGCTCTCGTTCATTATCTTTAGAAAAATGCCATGCAACAGAAAAGAAGCTTCTTCTCGGTATAGAATTAATATCCAAATGATATAGCAAGAGTGACCGTAATGTAAGAGGAGAAACGGGCCCTCCTGGAACTGACGATGCGAAAGCGTCATTGACAGACGCCCGGAAATCTGCAATATCACTCCAACCTTGATGTTTGATTAACAAATCAACCTCCTCTGAGTTGTTCTGTGGATACAATGCCACGGTGTCGCCAGGTACATAATCCAAGTCGTCCTCAGTTTCAAAGGTAAAATGGCGAACATCTTGGAAATGATCTTTGGCTGTAATGCGTTTGTTTTGTCGTAGCAATCCCTTAGTAACATGGGCGCGGGTCATTCCGAGACCGTTTGCTAAAGATTGATCTCTTTTAGGTGCATTTTGGTCAATTTCCAGAGTGAACCTTGGCTCGAGCAAATCCCTCTCTGGAATGGGAACTTCTCCTTCCTTCAGTGGGAATTCTTCTAATATCTGCTGAGAAAGAGTGTCCAACCACGTGTCGAAATTTGCCTCCGCTCCGCCCTCGTCAGTGCTTTGATCGTCACCTTCGCCACGCAACGCAATCTCTGTACCGCCCAATTGTAACAATCGTTTGTGGATCTTCCGAATTGCCCAATTGTACTTGGGATATGATGAATCTCCGAGTCCAAAAGTGGTGAATTGGATCCCGGAAAGAAAAGTTGGCGGAAGTTTCTTTCGAAGCATCTGTTTCCATAGTTTGAGGGCATTTCTCGGTAGCTCTCCCTGCCCGGTGGTAGAACAGATTACAATCAGGATAGGGTATTCTAGTAGCTCACTAAGTGAGATTTGGTCCATTTCTCCGACAAAAACTTCATTCATTCGTAATCTGCGACATCGCCGAGCCACCAGTTCTGCATAATCTTGGGAATTGCCCGTTTCGGTTCCATATAAAATAGCAACAGATCTTGGTTTCGTCTCCATAGTCCTGGCGTCGAGCTAATTTATTATGAGTTGTGTTGATGGTGTCGGTGACTCAAAAGGGAGTAAGCGACGGTTGGATAATATTAGTTCACCGGTAATTTAGAGATATTGTGAAATTGTTTGATAGGGTTTTATGCAACTATAATAGAACTAATGGTGTTAATCTTATTCAATACAGTTGAGATTTATTGAACTAGACGTTTGTGGGCTTCCCAAAATCACAGGTATATCTATATATTTGTGTTCAAGATTCCTGGTGCAGAGTTCCAATGTGGGACTCCAGATTCGGTGTGAAAAAATATGCCCACTCTGGTTGAAAGAGTCGTTGATTCTTAATATATATTCGGTTGAAGATATATGATGAACAATAGTTAGTCCAAATGAAGGAAGCCCTTCACTACTGTATATATATGTATATATAGGTATACCCTGCTAATGAGGTTCCCAACCCCACAAATTAAACGGTTTTGGTACTAGTAAAAGATCTTGAAGACAGTTACATATTGCTACATGTCCATTCGAAGCTCTTCCTGTCCACAAACCCTTCTATCACTAATCACTAAACTAACAAGGTGACCGTTCATAAAAGTTTGTATATGGTAATTTATGGACCGAGGTCGCCCAAAAGGGATAATTTTCTCTTGGCCCAGTAAATCAATCACGTGACTTACATACGATTCAAATGAAATTTTCCAACCCCATAAATCCACACACTATTACAAAATCCTCACAACAAAAGAGAAATACAAAATGCTTAGAAGAATAATTAGTCAAGGCGTTGCACGACCAGCATGTGCCATCCGATCAAATGTTGCTACCACTCGACCAGCTACAAGATTTGGTGCGAGCGTGATTAGAATGTACTCTGAACAGGCCGCCGAAAAGAAGGAAGAGAAGGTTGAAAGCGAAGAGAAGGCAGAAGCTCCAAAGGAGGAGGAAGATGAGTTAACAAAATTGCAAAAGAAATTCGAAGCCAAGGATAAGGAATGTGCAGAAATGAAGAGAAAGTGGCAACTCTCTGTTGCTGATTTCCAAAATTTGCAAAAGTCCACTGAAAAGACTGTCCAAAATGCAAAGGATTTCGCATTGCAAAAGTTCGCCAGAGACTTGTTGGAATCATTAGATAACTTTGATCGAGCACTTTCAGCAGTTCCAGAAGACAAGCGAGCTGATGCCGAGAATCACAAAGAACTTGCCGATTTATATGCCGGAATCAAGATGACACAAGACGTTTTTGAAAAAACCCTTGCAAAGCACGGATTAGTTAAATTGCACCCAATTGATGAAAAGTTTGATCCAAATGTACACGAAGCTACTTTTGAGGTTCCACAACCAGACAAGGAACCAGGAACTGTTTTCCATGTCCAACAAGTTGGGTACAGTTTGAACAATAGAGTTATCAGAGCACCAAAGGTTGGTGTTGTCAAGGGTGACAACTAGAAGATGAAAAATATCATTTTTTCGCTTTTTGTGTTATATAATTTGTACATATAAAACATATCATGAGTAATGTTAATAATCACTTCTCTTACATTTATTATAAATCATCTCAACTCAATTGGGAACTTGTCTGATAATTCCTTCAACACCTGCTCCTGCAATTCGTTGATCTCAGCGTTTGTTAGCGATCGGTCCATCGATTGATAGTTGATCCTATAACATTGGGATTTTCTGTTGGTCTTTGGATGCACAAACTCATCAATCAAACTGACATTTTCAACCAGATCACCTGCAATGCCTCTAATGACTTCCATCAAGTCATTAATATGGATCACTTCCTGGTCATTTTGGAGGCCCTCAGGTAACCAAAAGGCAACATCTCTGACAGTTCCTGGATATTTAGAGAATGGCTTAAAAGTAGTTACTGTATCAGGGATGAATTGATCTAGGAAACGTTTATCCTCTGTCCAGAAGAGTCTAATATCTGGGATACCGAACAAAATCATGGCTGCTCTTTCTAACCCAATTCCAAATGCCCAACTCAGTTTTTCTCCCTCAAGGGAATTTTTCAAAACTTCATCTCGAACAACACCGCAGCCACACATTTCCAGCCACTCTCCCTTCCACCAGATTTCGATTTCCCAAGATGGTGCAGTCCAAGGGAAATACGCTTCAATCCATCTGGCCTTGATAGGTTGAAACAAATCCGGGTCAGTACTACCTGCCTTGATCGCAGATTCCTTGGCCTTTTGGAAAATATCCCCCATAATCAACTCTAATGTTCTTTTGAGATGGTTGCCAACGATTTCCGCCTCTGCCGGAAGCATATGGTCTTGTTTTGGATTCGTTTTGGCGTCAAATGGTGGAGATGGGTCCTCGACAATAATTCCAGATGGCGGCATTTCATCAATTTCCTTCTGGATTCTCTCCAATACATCCGGAGTTCTATCCCAAACTCTGGCACCTTCCATTTGATGGAAAGCTGGGTAGTGTGTTTTATCGATTGTGTCACGACGGTAAACATCAGCTGAGATCAGATACCCTGGGGTCTTAATGGTCTTGAATGTCTCAATTTCATGTGCTGAGGTATGGGTCCGCAATACTGTTTCCTTGTTAACATAATAAGTGTCCGTTTTGGATCTACCTGGGTGGTCCTCGGGGAATCCCAAGGCATCGAAGTTATCATATGTGCTAACGACAGGCTGGTATTCATTGAAAAATGTATAGCCCAAGTCTTCGATCCTCTTTTCAATCGAAGAACGAATAATTCCAATAGGATGTCGAGGGTTTAAATGGAGGTTTCTACCCATGAGCTTCCCAATACTTGGTGGGACATTGGTCCACTCATCAGTCTTATAATCTTTTCCTAACAAAGTAATTGAGCTAGGTTTGTTAGTACTGTTGAATCTCTTCAAGCTGCCCCTAGGCAACCGAACTAAGCAGGGTCTTAGCAGAACCTTCATCTCCGAAAATAATGTTGTTGCACTGAAATTTTCCACCTCCCAAGGACTCACTTCTATTGGGAAACATCTTCTGGTAGTACTGTGAGGGATTGCATATAAATGTACTAAAACAGGTAGTAGTGGGAATAGATTGAATAGTGGATTTTGGTTTCTATTAGTTATTCTGATACAAAATTTAGATAGTTGCAGATTTTGTGTTTATGCACGGTAGAAATGTTATACATGTTGGTCCAGTTTTACGACAGATCCTGAGGAACAATATGAAGCAAATTACCGTAGTAAACTAGTTTCGAAAAGGGCCCCCGCCTTTTGCTCTTTTTTTTAAACAAGATAAATAATAATTTTAATTCAAGTTGAGCTGAGCTAGCTGTTACCTAATGCCAAATTGACACCACCCCGCCGTCCGAATCCACGCTACGTTGGGAGTGAAAAATTACTCGCAAGTCCAAGTCTCTCTCACCACCCGAAAAATTCACATACCAAAAATATGCTAAAATTCGGCACATCTATTCTGTCGACCTTCAGAACGGGTCTAGCACAGGGCTTCAGACCAGCCCCTCCTGTTCAAGCAATGTCGCCTTCTCAAAGTATATTCCGTCAAATTCGATTAAAGCATGAATATTTGCCAAGATTCAAGAGAGTGAAAAAGTCGCACAAAGGTCGAGTTCCTGTGAGAACTGGCGGCTCTATCAAAGGTTCCACTTTAGAGTATGGTATTTATGGTATGAGACTCAAATCTGCTGGGGTTAGATTAGCAGCCATTCATTTGAAGGAAGCAGATAACTCCATCATGAGAAAGCTCAGACCTGTGAAGGGAAAACTTATTAGACGATTACATACCAATATTGCAGTGTGCACAAAGGGTAACGAAACTCGTATGGGTAAAGGTAAAGGGGCATTTGATTATTGGGCCTGTAGGGTACCAACCGGAAAAATCATCTTCGAGATTAAAGGTAACCATGTTCATGAGCAAACTGCAAGAGATGCTTTTAGAATAGCTGGTGACAAATTGCCTGGTGTTTATGAATTTGTCAAGCTTGGTGAATATAAGCCAAAGGTCGGTTTCCAAGAAATCGAATTCCCTGAAAAAGTCAATTACTTGAAACAGCTCAATGCTAAACCAACCAAAAAGTATGCTAACATTTTAAAGGGGAAGTCGCGGGAAATCAAGCAATTTTTGAGACGTTAAATGTACATATATATAATTAATAGTGTTGCTTGTATATAAGTTTGAACACTTTTATTTTTCTTCACCGCTATATGGAGCCATCTGCTATTATTGTCATGGCCTTTGCTGCAAATGCTTCTAAATGGAAAATGGTTTTACTGCCAATTTTAAGACGATGACTATAAAATGCTGCACAATCAACCATTTCTGGCTGCAATTTTGGCGGCAGCCTTTCAAGGATTTTGAACGTTAGTGTTTTAATAATCATGTTCGCGGGGATACAATGTGCAATTAATTCGTAAAATGCTGTCCTTACTTCCAACAGCTTATTGTTAGTAGGATCTGTGAGGATTATATCTGCAATCCTATCAATGACCATTTCCCAATCCGGTGGTGGCACTTCTGTGCCAGGACCTACCTGTTCATTCTGCACATACATTGCCTCAAGCATCAACAGTGCTTTTCGAAGATTTCGACCGGACTCTGATGCAATATTTGTGAAAACTAATTGACGGTCCTTTTCGTTTTGAGGTAGCTCAACGTTTTCCTTATCCGCAACTTTGCTCAGAACCCTGCTAATCTCATCAACACTAGGTGCCGGAACCCTAACCAGTAAAGTTCTGGACCGAATGGGAGAAATTATATTGGATGTCGAATTGGCAAGTAAAATGAGTCTCAAGTTTGGTGAATATTTTTCCATAGTTCTTCTTAGAGCCGATTGTGCATCCCTGGTCAATGAATCGGCTTCATTAATAACCACAACCTTGAATTTCTTCTTCGCAGAAATATCAACCTGTTGAGTCTGTGCAACCTCTTTCAGAAGGTCCTGAATAACCAATCGATCCTGATTACCCATATCGCTTGGTGTGATTTCCAGATGATTTGCTGACGATACCAAATTGAATTCCACCTTTCGAGAACCCGCCTGAACAACGCGGGCATCAATTTTGATCTTTTCCACTCCTGGTCCGAAAAGTTCCCGCAAAATACATACTACTCGAGTCTTCTTTCCAGCTCCAGATGGTCCAAATACTAGAAGATGTGGGAAATCTCCACTTTGCGATAATGATTGAAAGCTCTTTGTCAAGCCTGCATGATAATCTAAATTCGATAGACTTCGAGGCCTGTATTTATCTACCCACAACGACATTGTGCTGTTTTACAGTAATTCCTTTCCACAAAAATATGTGTTGTACGCGTCGATGGTTTTCGGATTGCAATTAAATATTTCAACGCGCTCGACGTGTGTAAGCCACACGTTTGTGGGAATCGGCGAAGTCATCCTTCGCTCCACAGCATATACAATAAGATATCAGAACAATGTTCTCTGGAAAATTGTACCAAAATCTATTAAACCTATTTTAAATAGTTTTCTTGCCATTCATCATTTTCTAATTGTATGAAAACAAGAAAGAAAAGGATATGCTCTCTGAAAGGGTTTTCAAGGCAATATCAATATATCATGATACTACTAGTACTCACCTAATTCCTTAACTAATGTATAGTATTTTTTTCTTCCAGATATCAAAAAATCATCTGACCCTTGTTCTACAACTCGGCCTTGTTCAATCATGTATATCCAATCAACCAAATCACTGACTCCAGAAATGTCACGCCCGCTAATGACTGTCGTGAAAGTGTGCATTATCTCTCGTACGGCGGTAATCAGCTCTTTGTCATGATCTCTCCACGATACTCCATCTAGTAGAATAACTTTAGGGTCCCTGGCTATGGCACGTGCTAATGCCAATCTGGTAAGTTCACTCTGATTGAAAGAAGTTTCATAGAATACGGCCTCGTATCCTTGGTCTAATGCCATAATTTCTTCGTGAATATTCGCACGTTTACAGGCATTGATTATTTGTTCTCTCATTATGGTGCTCCCTTTATACTTTCCATCAATTACTTGAACGCCTCTTATCAGAGGTATGGCCAATGCAATGTTCTCGGCAACTGTTGCGTTTAGATAGAACTGTGGATCCTGGTCAATTACTCCAAAAAAATGTCTATAAGAAGAAACATTTAATGAACTGATATTCAAATTATCAAACATCACGTTGCCAGAGATTGGAATATAAAAATATTTTATCAAATCCAAAATGGTACTCTTCCCCGCCCCCCTTGCCCCTACTAGAGCCACTACCTTTTTAGGTGGTACATAAATCGATATTCCGTTAAGAATTCCAATATCAGGATGAGCTGGATAAGAAAAATGTACATTCTTCATGATTATTTCACCTTCGACATCTTCCAATTTCAATTTGATCCCCCGATTAGAGCATGCATCAACCTCAGGAGAAATGTCCAAAACTCTAGAGATATTCCTGACAGCTTGAGCTTGTCCTTGGAAATATATCGCATCGGTGAACAAGGAAACTGAGGCTTGAGTGCTATGGACAATACTCAGGTATGCTACTGCCAAGGCGAATATGGTTCCATGCTTCATTTTTATCAAGTTACTACCATACCAAAATGTGAACCCTAGAAAATATAACATCAAACCTTTTGAAACTGAATACATAGCTATTGCAAATACCTGGGACTTTTTCTCCCGTTTTCGTTCAATCTCAACATCTTTCATATACCGTTTCAGCAAAGGAACCTCCATGTTATATGCCTTTGTAGCCCTGATGGAAGAAAGGCTCTCGAAAATGTAACTCGAATATCTTTCATAACCCTTTTGTTCCTTGATCTTCGAAAAGAAAACGATTCGGGAATAAAACAGACCTTTAACTATTAGTATTGGGGTATAAATCACCATGAGTAGTCCAAGTTTCCATTCAGTAGCAATAGCTACAGCGATTCCCCCAATTAATGTGGCTGATGGCTTTAATATCCCTCCCACCATATATCCTCCAATATCTGTCATTTTCTCGCAGTCTATGACTAAGAGTGATATCAGAGCATTGATACGGTTTTCATAACAATCAAAAAAGCTTGGATCCATTCGCAGGATGTGACGGAAAAGAATTGATTTTACCTTCTTTGATAAACTGTAGCCAGCAGTGGTAAATGTCATTTCTTGGACGAAGAAACCAACGAGTTGAATACAACAGAAATATGTAGTCGTGATACAAAGCTCCTTTATCCTCTTAGTTAAACCAGTTGTGGAACCGTTGATTATCTCTTCCATAAATTGGGCAAAAAATACCGATGCAGCTGGCAAACCAAGTCCACATATTATTGCTCCAAATGCTCCGAAACAGACACTGAGTGCCTTTTCGCTATTGAGCCTCAAAACCTATATGTTGGAGTTAGCAGCATATACCTATTTCAATATACATATTGGATAGTGCAACTTACCATTCCCAAATATGATGCCGCATGTCTTGTATTTCTGTTGCTTGTATTCGAAGAATGATAATCGTCGGCAAGTTTCACTATTTCCTCGGAGCCTTTTGTTTTGATCAGTCGTCTTTCCCAGTCTATTATTGGCGTCTCTTGTTTGTCAAAATAAGGTATGCTAGAATAACCCCTACAGGGGATATTGATTCTTGTTTCGATATGACCTCTTTCTTGGTCAAGTTTCCTTGTTTTCAATAAAAAAGCATAGTGGCCATTCCTCTCCATTAACTCTTCATGCGACCCTTGTTCAGTGATAGCCCCATTTTGAATAATGCATATCTTATCAAAAAGTTTTGCATGCGAAGGTTTATTCGTGGCGAAAACGAGAGTGGTCTCTTTGGTAAGTTGTTTTAATGAGGACAGAAATATTCTTGTATCTTTGGCATTCATAGCTGATGTAGGTTCATCCATTAAAAATACCTTGGGTTTCCTAACAATTGCTCTGGCAATGCAAATTTTCTGCCGCTGTGATGTGCTTAGATTGTAACCGCCAGATCCTATTTTGGTGTCCAACCCCTGCGGCAAAGGAAGAATAAATCCCCAGGCATTAACAGCTCTGCACGCCTTAACAACAAGAGAACGTTTTAATTCTATTTCTGCATTCTCGTAAATTGTTTCTGTTAGTCCAGCAACTACATTGTCATAGATTGTTCCATCAAAGAGTTTGAACTCCTGGAATATGCAAGAGATAAATCTTCGAAATGACTTAGTATTCAAATCAGCAATATCTTTATCATCGATAAGTATCCGTCCAGATAACGGTAGATAAAATCTTTCAACCAAGCTCAATATTGTGGATTTCCCTGAGTTGTCAGAACCCAGCAAGCAAACTGATTGCTTCGGTCTTATCACAAGATCTAGGCAATCAAGAATTATATTTTCTGGAGCAGTTGGGTATGCAAACCTAACTTTCTTGAACTGTATTCCGCCCTCCATAGACTCCATATGCTCCGTGGAATCATATAAGATATCTACCAAAGGCTGTCTATCCAAAGTTTGGTATATTTTGTCCAATGATTGTTGAGATTCAATAACCTTGTTAAAGAGTTGGATACTTGACCTAAGCGTTCGGGTAGATATTACCATACTTCCAACAACGGATATTAACTTTCCGTTTGAGATTGATGAAGACTTAGAATTTGCATATGCAACCCAGAAATATAAGGGCAAGAAAAAAAAGGGTCCAGCCCAGGAAAAACAGTTTCCCAAAGCCCACGGTACCCTTTGGCGTAATGGATAAGGAGAATGATCGTTTAGAAGTCTTTCAAATTTCTGTCCTATCCTATTTTCGACTCCTAAGTGAATCCATGTTTTGGCTGAACTAATCAACGACTGGGCGGCCAGAACAGCAACAGTTGAGATGGTATAAGTATTCGATCTTTTTTTCCACATTCCCATCCATTCACTGAAGAGCTCTGCTCCAACTAGAACCAATAATAGAGGAACTTCAATGATCAGCATAAGCTTCCAAGAGCACGCAAAGCCGATACATGTACTCAATGCAAACATAGTCACGCTATTGATAAAATTTGGTATTGTGGTTGCCAAAACTTCTTGAACGACATATGTATCAGCCAGGACCCCATTAGTCAATTCGGCACTATCTATAATATCGAAGTATGCAGTGTTCTGTTTCAAAATGGAATCAAAATATTGTTGTCTGAAACGGGAAAGGAAATTGTCACTTTGGAAGATAAGGATATATTCACTTGCAAATGTTAAGATTTGTGTAACTACTCCAATATAAACATATACCAATGAGTAGTGCGCGATTTGATTGTTCTCAGAACTCAAAGTGTTTTTAGCGAGCAAAGAAAGTTGGTCTACCAATTTGACTAGGAGCAAATTTGACAATGGTACAGAGGTTCCGGAGAGAGCAGAGAGCAATATTCCACACAGCAATTTTTGTCGTTCTTTGACGGTAACAAAATTTAGGAAGAACCTTGAAATGTCGCTCCTATTTTGTGGTATTTCTATCTGTCGTTTGAGCACCTCGGCTTCGTCGCGGGAGTAAGCGCTGAGAGAGTCATTGAAATTTAGCTTGGTTAAGGATATTGCTGACTGATTGCTGTATGATTCGCTCAAATCATGAATTTCACTTAGCGTGGATTTCCAATAGCTAGAATGCTGTGATTGCATAATGGTAACAAACTAATACTGGATGGGGGATACAACTATAATTCAAATGGCACCTATAGGTAGTATATAGGCTATGGTCTCACTAAAATAGCAAATGCCATGATGGAGAAATTTAATAGGAGTTAATTTTAATCTTTTTAGGTGCGAACTTTGAACAGTTTGGTTGCATTGTCGAATTTCAATTACAGAACTCATAGGCTGAAGTTAAAACATCGAAACTTATGCAATCTTAAATGATGAAACACCATGCACCAGCAGTGCTAAATGACAAATTTGCTGTTCTAGACCTCAGGATTTCCTATTGCAAAATCCAGATTTTACTAAACCCGCTGGACTTTATGTGGCCTCCAAGTGTTATTGGATCTAGTCGGGTTTTGCTACAATGCTCCACTAAGAGGTTCTTCGATTTTTTACAGTATCATTTCTTGATCCCAAATTTGCATACACTGATGGCTACTGGACGCAAGATTGCATGTTGATTTAGGTCAGCTCAACTGTGTAAGTGACCCACTAAGAGCTTATGAATACTTGTATTTTTAATTATATCCCGACGGACTTATTTTGGCTGAAAGAAGCAAAAAAAAAGAGCATTTTGAGGATCCAGTTCGCTGGCACTTGTATTTGCTTTTGACTGAGTTCTAGACTACATTCGGGAGTAAAGAATCAACTCGGCAAGCTGCTCAAGAGATATATCTCTTTTTTCTTTTTTTTTTTTTTATCTGCGAGTGGGGAATCGGATTAGGTATTAACCAAAGTGTTGATAAGATGTGTTTGGGATTTTGAAATTTTGTAAATAATTTTTCATTCATTCAAAACTATTCGTATGCGTATAGAGTTAGGTATCAATATATAATAAAACAAAAATATGGAGGCAGATATGACGATTGACCAATCATCTTCAAAAGCCTGTTAATAAAACAAGGTCACAATAAATGTCAGTAGTAGTTAGTTTGGGGGAGAGGGATAAAGTGTATTGCTGAATCCCAAATATTTATGAAGTACCAATCGAACAAGAAAATGGTCGGCTGACGGTACCAGCAGCATATGATAATTGAATTGAGACGACTGAGCCGTAAATACCGGAAACGGTAATATAAATACCACTGGCCATGGCGAAACAAGCAACTGCAGCAGTTATCATGGTTTTCTTGGAAGTGAACCAGCCTTTTCGACATTCATTGAACCAGGAAAAGATGTTTTTAGGTTTTGAGAATGGATCATCAGTTTGTCTCATCATATGCAAAGCCATAGATCCTGGAACAATCAAGGTGAAACTTGTACCAAAGAGAGCACCGATCAATCCCAAGAGATCATTGAAGAATGGGACGGCACCTGCAATTACGAAACCAAAGACGATGAAAAGAGTGACCAATCCAACCCATGTTCCCCAATGAACAAATGTGTTGCTTTGTAAATGTTTGGTATTCCTGAGAATTCGGACGAAAGCAAATTTCGAGGCAATATGGACGTGGAAGAAACTTGTGTAGATCAACGAAGGTAAGGCGACACCATATGCGATTTTCTTGATATATGGACCGGCGGAACCAAGGGCTGGAGAGGTGACATAATCACCGACCTTACCATACAAGACACAGGAGACAGCGAGATAGTTGAAGATAACAAATGCCAATCCAAGAACCACTGATCTATAATAATCCTTTTGGTTTCTCATTTCAGAGTGGATTGTTAAAAAGCCTGCGGTTCCCGACACACTCATGAGTTGAGTAGCGACTGCCGAACTGATTGCAGCATAAGTCACACCTTTAGGGAAGGCAACCACATTGGTATTAATAGGCTCATTTGATGGAGCTGCAGCGGGTGATTTTTGTACTAAGCATGCAATGATAACGATCCAAACACCGGCGAAGATGGTCATAATAGCAAGATATCCTAACCATTGCATAACCTTAAGAGTTCGAACGGTGATGCCTAATAAGAGCGATAAGAATGCACCAAGACCGAGCCAAGCCATCATGCAGACACCACCGCCGTGTAAACTGTCAAAGCCATCTGATAAGGTAAGACAAGAGGCACCGTAAGTAAGAGGATAGTATAAGAGAATACCAACACTCATAGCCTCACGGCCCACTTTGCCGAACATGACTTCGCAAGCGTCTGCCATACTGTAAACTTGGGGATATCGAATACGGAACTTACCAACGATAACACCACTCCACAAATTTAACAAGCAAAGGATTACAAGACAGAGAGCTCCGGGAACGAACCCTAAAGTTTGGAAAGTTAATGGGACACCCAAAACACCCATACCAAATTGTGACTTTGCAATTAAAACTGCTCCTCCGAACCAGGTAACACCTCGAAAATCTGGACCATCTTCCGTCTCAACGAACACATTTTGGACTTTTCCTTCGGAAATGTACTCTTCAGATTCTCTGCTAACGGGGCTAACAGGACGATCATGCTTTTGTTCTTCTTTTATTTTATCTGCCTGACTAGGGTTATTTGTACTATCGTTCATTTTTGTTGTGATAAGAGATAGATATGCTGATAGATAGATATTGAAGAAAAGAAAGAAGAAAAAAAAAAAAAAAAAAAAAATTGGAATGCTTTATATATATATTTACGGTTATCAAAAAATTATTAGTTTCATCATACAATGACGTCGCACACTCGAGAAAGTAAAACACAAACCCTTTTCGGATTTTTATTCTCCGCGTGCATACACATGCCAATACGTTTATGATTTTCTGGTTGATTAAAATTTGGAGCGGGTCCAGTTCTAAATTTAATTTCAGTTTTTTATATGTTGCCTTTGAGTACTTTTATTTTGCTATTATGCTTTTTATTATATACAACTACTTGTCCGTTCTATTAAAAAAAAAAAAAATAGAATAATTAAAGCCTATGGGATGAAATATTGCTACATTCCACTATCAAATGGTCGTTTGCATATATGAAATTTATCGCTCGATAAAAAAAAAAAAAATAATAAGAAAAAAGAAAAAAATTACTTGATTTGGAATGTAAAATAATGTCTGGACTGTTTGATCTGCAGGGAGAAGAAAGTGGGATGGGATGGAATGGTCTGTGTCCGGAAAAACTGAGAAAAATAGCCCCCACCAAAACTTCCATGGAAGAAAAAAAATGTTCTCTCCGAATAGATTATTTGGATATTACATTGCAGTTATTTTTGCACTACACCTCAACATTTCACCAAACTATCTGTAGCTATTACGTAGTTGGAAAACAACAATCATCATCACAATGTGTTTTTTCAGGTACTCTACTTGGCGGAACAGGGAACTGTACGCTAAATTTTTGTTCCATTTTTTTTGTCCGTTTTGGGTAAAATTAGTTTGTGAAAAAGATTAACCTTAAATTTCAGCCGCACATCAAATTTAAGACATCCGGAGATAGTAATCAAGTGCGACGTTTTTGTCCTGATTTGGACATTTTATGCACGATCAGGGATTTAAAGGTGCAAATCTTCTGGTTTTCCCGGAGAAGGATTCCAAAATAGGACAGACCAGATCAAAACCATGACGCAATGTATTTTTTCACTCTTTTTAGTATCTGAAAGAGAATATGTGCTGTTTCGGAACTCGTTAGAGATTCTAGAAAGAAACGTCGACTACTTACACCAATATAGAAAGAGAACAATACCTTTTTTACCGTTAGCAGAGACTTTCTTTTTCGATGTGCCAGTTGCCTGCATTATCTACAATTCTGGGCAGAGTCTGGAGTTTTCATTTTTTTTTTCGGGAAAGAGTTGGAGATGGTTGAATGAGTTTCCAATAATCCCGACGTAAGATATTATGTCATTATTTTCGGGGGCTGAGAAATTTTCTTTTTCGCACCCCCGGTTATATGCATTATCTATGACTCCGAGATGATGATGAATTATCGGGGGGGTTGTATTAATAATTTATTTGTGGAATTCAGTTACGTCATTCACTTTTTTTTTTTTTCTTCCTTGGCCCTTCTAGAATCACTCTGCATAATTTTTCTGGACACTCACAATCGTCATCATCATCCTGCGGATATCGGTAACCCGTCAGCTCCGAGTTTCCGAATCTGTCGGGAATCTCCGTTATAGCCTGTATGAGTTTAACGCCGCTGAAACTGCGGCCACAAACTGCAATTCCCTGCCGGACTTCCAAGCACCGGATAATTGTTGGGACGTGAGGAAAAAAAAAAAAAAAAAAACTATTAGTAATCACTTTAAAGTGTGGTTACGTAATCAGGACTGAGTGAAAGCAGAAAAATACGGGAAGCGACAACCGCGATGCGGTGGTTGGTGTCTCGGGAATAATCCAGCGTAGCGCTTTTCTGTATCGCAGGATTAAGCGAGTGGACGAGGTATCATATCATAGTTACAGTGTATACTACCATCATAGTTGCTGCGCAGTGAGATCAATTAGGTTCTCCGTGTTTTGTGTTTGCCGGTTATACCCGCAACTACTATGGCTGTACAGGACAGTCAATTCATTTAGGTCATAACATTGCATTGTCATTGGGAGAACCTTGGAACCTAATGTCGAGGAATAATCCCTCTTTCCGGACCTACGAACATGGGTTGCCGTTATTATAAGAATGGTTTATATAAGTGTCCCGTTCGACCCAGTGGGAATTTCTTAGTTCGGGTCATTCCGATCCCTGTCTATGAATCAAGTACCGAACAAACCTTACAATACCAATTCTCAGAGTGAAACTCCATATTGAACTTTATCAGGCATTGTATATTATATATGTATATGTAAAGACACTGTTAAAACTCTCCCCAGTTGGATATAAGAAAGGGGCCAGGAATTGAATCCTCGTTTTGTCTAAAAGAAAAGAATGCCTGGAGTTCCATTCTCCGACCTTCTGTATAATTCCAGCTCCCAGCGTTGATTGACGTCCTAGTATTTGCTATATATCAGCTTGTAGTGGGGAGAAAGGGTCTTTGATGTTTTTAATTTGATAACGATAAGGCAACACGTGACAACGTTAATAAAAATTATGCTGAAACATGACGTATTGGTGTAATTCAACCAGCGGAAAAATGATCGGATAGTGAGTTAGTGCATTATGCCATATAGATGTACAGAAAACCAACAAACCAGTTCTATGTTGCATGAGCCTAATCTCGACGATTCTCCAGTCTGCTACTCCAACAGTGTCAGCCGTCCACACTTTCGATTTGTCACTATGGTACACTCAAAGCATTAAATTTTAGATAACTTGATCAATCAATATATATATACTTCCATTTGGAGTCTGGCTTTTTATAAATACAGACATTCTGAGAAAAAAACTCAGAATGGTCAATAATAACTTGAAATGTTTGAAACACATCCCCCGATGGCATCGTTCACTGCATTTCCGTTTTGTTGGATTCCAACTCTCTCTTTGCAGAGGGATTAAAATCAATCGGTACCCTCAGCTTATATGTTCTCTTTTCATTAGGCACAGGGGAAAGATGTCTTATCAAATAGTGCGTTATCAACTGTGTGTATTAAAATGTGGGACCCCTTACGAAAAATTCGCATCATATGGCAAATACAAAGAACAAAAGATATTGATGGGGCCCCGAAGTGGAGGTTACATCGCCCTCAAACTCTAATTGTTTATGTTATATTTTCAGTTGCTTTTTTGCTTGCTCTCAAAAACCTTAAATTACGTGGCTCAGAAAAATATAAAAGGGAGCTCAAATCCCAGCTATTTCCTCAGTGTTTTGGCATTTGCCAAAACGCTTGCTACTTCTTCCCATTTGCTATCTACTTCTACTTTGCAATACTCTCTCAATTGTCTTTTTGACAATAAATGATTCCAACTAGGTTGGAAACACTTCGGATCTATACACCTGGATGCGACGAAGTGCCACTTTAGTCAATTCTTTCGCAACTACAATACGTCTTCTGTCTTTTATAAACAGAAGACTCTCTAACGATTGGGAGCGCATAATGATTACGTATTCCATATATGTTTAAGATTTGCTATTTACTTTTTGCAATAGTATTCAATTTACCTTTTTCAAGTGCTTAACTAATATGCAGCTCTAGTTTGGTTAAGGTCAATGAGCTTGCCTTTGTGATGTCCTGATTTAGGATGTATTCGATTGATGTAGTTCTGATCCTCTTCTCCTGTTTCCGTCATCTTTGTTGGAGTTTATTTTCAAGAGGTCCCAGGTCCCAGTCAGAAAGTTTACAATCACAGGTTTTTCCAAATATAAGGTAGTAAGTATACTATCCGCGTAACCAAATAACTCCATTTTTATGCACCAGGGTGGTTACTGATCCCGCTGATCCATGCAGCGTTGTGTATGATCCAATGCTTCAACCCGTTTTGTTCAACAGCCATACATATGATTGTTCCCAAGTTTGTTTAACCATATTTCTTCAGATAACGACCAGTCAGATAGTAGGTTATTTTGCACGTTAAATTTGGAGTTATCCGACGTAGTCAAAGATAATAATCAGGCTGACCGTCCCTCTGTAAACGGTAATAACTTGTGGCATTTCGGTTATGGAATTAAGTCTTTGATTTTCTATCGTTTACCAAAAATGACCTTCCACAAGTTGACTCTTCGTCATAATACTAAACAATAGAACCAAGTGCGAAGAATGTTAACTACTATAGTTTCCAGGGATTCGTGCTTGTTTATCAACTGTCGTGCTTATGTAATCAGGGTAAAATGATTGTCTCAATCGTCTCAACCCTGGATGATCAGCCTTAAAATAAAGTGAAAAACAATGTTGACACCAGCAAACGCTGTTGCCTCTTGGCATATCCCCCGAACCAACACATGATGCATTGAAAATCTTAACCACTCGGAGTAGGGTGGTTAGGTTGAGGCCAGTACCCCTCATAGATGATTTATTATTCCACCAATTAT
The DNA here is from genome assembly GCA_003705695.2 of Blastobotrys serpentis. Lineage (NCBI taxonomy): Eukaryota > Fungi > Ascomycota > Dipodascomycetes > Dipodascales > Trichomonascaceae > Blastobotrys > Blastobotrys serpentis. The sequence continues at coordinate 186,874 of PPJG02000003.1, read as the reverse complement.
CAAACGACGATCCTTTCAGTTGATGCTTCGTCGGAGTCCTGTCATCCGCAAATTTACATCCAAGAGTGTGTGTGACAACCACTGTGTTAGGTAACCAATGTATATATTTCAGTCAGTAATAAGCATTATGTCGTCCAATGGATTGAAATTGGTCTTCTTTCATCCAAGGTAGTCGTTAGAAAGAATTTTGGTTTATTCAGCCCGCCAGAGAGGCCCACTTTTCAAGAGTGATTGGCACACTATATTTCTCAAATTAGATTTACCCCACAAAAGTACGACCGGCGTCCTACACTCCTATGATGAAGCCCCTCTTAGGACAGCATTGTTCCGCATGACGGCCCCAATTTAGTTGTTGTAGATATATAGAGCCCTTAATGTACACTGTGGATATCTCCTTTCAGGTTAGCTAAAATATAATGACAACCCCTAAGGAAATTAAGACGGTTGGCATAAGTCACGCTGAAACCACTGATAAAAAGGAAACGGGGGAGAAGTCCGAAATTGAGGATGTAGAAAGGCATGAGATCCTTGCACAAACTATCAATAAAAATGCTACTGGTGAAATTAAAAACCCATTAACAGGCATCTCTAAAGATGTTCTCTTAAGACAGGTCGAAGCGTTCGCCAGGGATAAGGATTTGGAGGACATTGTGGATGACCTCAAAAAAGGTGCGTTGGTAGCACAAAATCCAACTGGGTTTGACGATCTAGAAGAAGTAAATGAAGAAGAAAGAAAGGCGTTGCGATACGAACAAAACCATCGTTGGAGCCAGCCGCGATCTCTTTGGATAACCATCGTTCTCTGCTCCATTGGGGCCTGTGTTCAAGGATGGGACCAAACTGGTTCAAACGGTGCAAACCTTTCCTTCCCAGTCGAATTCGGTATCCCCAATTCCGACACGTTGGAAAATGGAAGTCCAAATCCTGATTTTGAAAGAAACAATTGGATTGTTGGCCTCGTTAATTCAGCGCCCTATATTTCCACTGCAATAATCGCCAGTTGGCTAACTGATCCAATCAATCATTATATCGGTCGAAGAGGTACAATTTTTGTTGCAGGAATATTCTGTCTTTTGGCACCAATTGGCTCAGCTGTGTCGCAGAACTGGTACCAGCTCTTCGTTTGTAGGCTATTGCTTGGCTTTGGGGTTGGTTTTAAAGAGGTCACTGCTCCAGTTTTTGCCGCAGAAAATGCCCCGACCGTGATCAGAGGCGCCATGATCATGACATGGCAGATCTGGGTGGCCTTTGGCATCTTCTTGGGATTTTGTGCGAATCTGGCCGTCTATAAAGTTGGGGCCATTGCCTGGAGACTTCAAATTGGTTCCGCATTCATTCCTGCCCTCCCATTAGTCCTCGGTATCTTTTTCTGCCCAGAATCTCCCCGTTGGTATATGAAAAAGGATAGATATAGAAAGGCCTACAATTCTCTTGTCAGATTGAGAAAACACAAAATTCAAGCTGCTCGGGATATTTATTATATCCACTGTCAACTATTTGAGGAATCGGTAGCAATCGGAGAAAGCAGTTATTTCAAGAAATTCATCGAACTTTTCACCATCCCAAGAGTCCGACGCGCCACTCTGGCCTCCTGGGTGGTGATGATAGCTGTAAGTTTGGCACCTTCAACACCTTCAATTGGCCTATACTAATCTGAAAACTTCGGACTTTTTTTAGCAACAACTTTGTGGTGTGAATGTCATTTCTTTCTTTTCATCATCCATCTTCCTTGAAGCAAATGCCAGCCAGAAAGAGGCATTAATTGCTTCGTTTGGTTTCGGACTAGTGAACTTTGTATTCGCTTGGCCAGCATTTTGGACGATTGATACATTTGGTAGACGCAGTCTTCTTCTTTTCACTTTCCCGAACATGTTCTGGACTTTATTGGCTGCTGGGTTCTGCTTTTATATCCCAGAGAGCTCACCAGCCCATCTAGGACTCATTGCCTTCTTCATCTATTTGTTTGCAGTATTCTATTCTCCTGGAGAGGGCCCTGTACCATTCACATATTCCGCTGAGGTGTTCCCTCTCTCTCATCGTGAGATTGGCATGAGCTGGGCGGTTGCAACAAACAACTTTTTTGCAGCTTTGTTGTCGCTGACGTGGTTTAGAATCCATGCAGTGATGGGAAACACTGGTGGCTTTGCTTTCTATGCAGGTTTAAACATTCTAGCGTTTGTGATGATATTCTTGTGGTTGCCAGAGACGAAGCAACGTTCGTTGGAAGAGTTAGACTTTGTGTTTGGGGTTCCGACCAAAAAGCACATGCACTATCAATACAGTGCGGCTTTGCCTTACTTTTTCAAGCGGTATGTGTTTTTCCAAAAAGATGTAAAATTGGAGCCACTATATCATTTTGAAGGGTAATTCTGTCTATGTAATTATAATAAATAAGGGATTTTTTTTTTTTTTTTGCAATCGCTTCTATTATAAAATACTAATTTCCCTCTTCTTCTGCGGCTGACGAGTTGTAGATAAATGCCATCCAATTCGGAATGCACCCAATTAACACAACTGGAATATGCAATGCAATCACGAATGATAGAGCTCCTCTTGGACCTGTTGCAACTCATCTTTCCAAGATAGGACTATCAATTCTATTGAATGAAACTTTACTCCTCTTACTTTCGGGTAATTTTTCTTTCAATACAGATAGCATTGCATCCATTGTGACTAAATATTTTTTCCAGCTCTCAAAAGTTGAAAGCGGTTGATAGGATGTGATGATTGAATATGTCCATTCATAGGACGTCAGAATTAATTTGGTGAGATCTAGAAATTTGCGACCGTCTCCAGCCCCTCTGCTCAAGACTTCATCATCCAATAACGCTCTCACCATGGTAGACCATGCCTGTTTACAGCATTTTATTCCCAGGGAATTTTTAATACATTCGTAATCGGAGTCATTTCTATTAGTAGAGACTGTCTGCTGTTGTTCCTGTAGTGTGGAGTAGGCAATTCGTATTAATCCAAACTTATCCGAACTCTTGGTCATTTGAGCATATTTGACTTTTAAGTCACCTGTAAGTAATCGGATTATATCATAAAGTGCAGGCTCACTCTGTTCCTTCGGGGCCTCACCTTCAATTGAAAAGTTCTCCAATTTGGTATTCAGTTGATCCAAGATTTTTTGGCTGATATTCCCAGATGGGACTGTTAGGATTTGGCTCTGGATCTGTCTGCATAGGGTGGTCCACTTATGTAGAGCCCGTTCAGAATTCACTCCCTTCCTATCGGATATATCATCATAAGAAGTTGAAAATGATTCCATGTCACAGTCAGCTGTGATCAAATTGATATTTTGTGGCATTCCGCTGTCTAGAGAATGTAATGTGTCAATAAAAACAACTTGACGCCATAGGCGTCTCCATGTGTCTTTGGAAACTTCGAGGCTCACCGAGATTGCCTCTGGGTCTCGGTGCAACCCGACGGCAAAGGCAGATTGGACAAGAATATTGGTCAAAATAGGACAATCAGGTGCTGAGATGAAAAGATGATGATATATGCATAGATAATATGCGAGCTCTATCGATCTTAGCGAGCTTTCATTTGTGATATCTGTTTGTTTCAGTGACTCCGCCGCAATTGCAAATAGCGTACTTGATGTGTTGTTATATGATTTGTTGGAATCTGCCAGTCCGGCCAAACCACAAATCACCAAAGCCAAACAAATAGTGTGAGCTTCGTGCATAGAAAGTTGCAGGGTGTGATCGTGTTTCTGTTGTACCAGATTTTCCACCTCCAAGAAGATAATATCCAGGGAGGGTGAATCCAGAGCATGGAATATTGAATTGATTGACGAAAGAAATGTTGATTTCACCTGGGTATGGATATCCTTCTGTGGGGCAATGTCTAGAAGGGCTTTCCATTTTGCAGGGCTGGTGTTTGTTCTGAGGTGACTTAGCATGGGTACTAATACCCTACCCGAGTTTTCATCTTCATGGCTACCAGACGAGGGAATGGAATCTTGTAATTCTTGAATCTGGTTTGAAACTTCCTTTTCGTATTCGTTCAAGATTCCACTCCTTTTTGAATTGAGCGCCTCCTCCGAATAAGAAGGTGCGTATCGAAGGAAGTTGCCTTTTCTGAACACAGACGGTTTGAATACGTCGTTTATCTTGGCAGCGTTTTCCGTGCTGGGGACAGATTCATGCAAGTTTCGAATTTCGCTCAGATCTCTCTCGATACGAGCCAGCCGGGATATCAAGTAATGGTCGGTATTCGTATTCTCCTCCTTCTCGGCGTGCTGGCTACTATTGGTGCTGCAGGGTATGTCTGCGGGTATCCGAGACTCGTATTGACATATTGAAGTCATTTTGAGACTCGTGCATGTTCCACAGGGCTGTTTGCGATCGCATTTTAGTTTCCTGTATCGACACACATTACATGACATGGGTATACGTCGACGCTTCTTCTTGACGCCGCCTGAAGAGCTCTGTGGGATTGTTCTTCCGCCATGGCTGAACGACATTGAAGATGAGGTTCCGTGTTGTGTGTTGGTCGATGATAATGGACCTCCTGCTTCAGCCTGTTCCACGAGGGCAATATCTGACTCCGTTGGCTTTTGCAGTAGTTCCGCCACCGATGTCACCCTTCCGTGGTCCATTATTAGTTGTATATGTGATGATAAATCCAGATAGTGGTTGAACGGGATGTGTGGGTAAAATTTATCGCAACTCCGTTTAACTCCGTGATGTGCAAATTTCGCATGAAACAGTTGCTGTCGTGAGTTCTTTAATTATCTGCAACATTGATCGGATCGGGTCCACTGAAACGTCTTGGTTTCGAATTAAATTAGTTTAAATTGTGATTGTTTCACTGAGGGTCCCTTGTTCCTAGCATTTCTTGTGTCGACACACCAGATGCGGGGGACTGTCATTCTGTCATGCAGATCTACCGGTTCGTACATGTCTCCTACTGAGTTCCTTGGTATGGCCCAGGATGGGAGTTCAATTGATCAGGGAGGTGAGAGATCAGGAATGTTATGGTTTATCTATGCTGCTAATCCATTTTTTTCGTGTTTATCCTTGGTGATAATGGCATTGTGAGTGCTGTTTCGCTCGGAAACCAAAAAAGACGAAGCACTTTTACGTATATATGTGATATATCTATACAGTACATAAACACAAGCTATACTGATAAACCCTCTGACAACACAATCATGGAGCAATTAGCAATAACCATGCCGTAACCGAGGCACCCGAATCACAAAACCGCAGTTGTATTATAACCAACGTAACCATCGCATCCGTGTTCAAAATATTACTTATTAACTATTAACAATAACTGTTGATAAACTGGACTGCATATGCCATAGGCGGGATTTCCGTCGATTGATGCCGAAACCACACTCATCGCCGCCGCCGCAGCCAGACACAACGGGGCTATAGCTTGTATTCAAGGGGCAAGACTAGCCAATTGAGCGATAAGAAAAAAAGCTCGCAAAACATTCCAGCATGAGAATGGTCATCACGATGACATCATTATTAATCAGCCACCTATGCCTCTGCCCCTATAAAACCCAATGCAAATTCCAATTGGAACGGAGCTTCGGCCGTTTCTGCAGGGGGAATTCTTCAGCCAAGGGAGGTGGGCCCGATTTCTATTAGAATATTTACGTATACCCTGTCAAATCAATAAAAATGCAGTAAGGTATGCATCGAAAATCCGGTGGCGGGTACAATTTCCCTCATCCAGAAACGAGAGTTGCCAATTTCAGCAAGCGGCAGCTCCACACTATTCATAGTAATAAGTCGGTCGATGATACACTTGATTATTCTCCGGCCAATGATATTGAAATGCCCCAATAATATTCTCAACCCTTGCATGATCTTTTGACCCCATATTATGACGTCTTATCCAGGAAAATATTATTTTCCATCTGAAACAGATCTATGGCGGTAGTTGCCATAACAACCAGAACCGACACACAACATCAGACAAATCTGAGACATAAACAGTTCAAAAATAGGGGGACAGATCTACAGAATGCAGCACCAACCTTGGCTAATCATATGCGCAAATAACGGTAATTGGGCGAATAAACAAGGTGAGCAACCTACCATCGCAATTGAGCTGGAACAGCATGTGTTAGTTGTAGGAACCCTCTATGTGAATAAGTCAACAACTCTAATTAAAAAAAGTGTCAATTAAGGTTTGAATCGGACGAGGAAGAAGAAAAGGTAATGGGAAGCAGAACCATGGCAAAGTTCACCATGTTCCGATTCCTCTCCTTGAATCTCTCAACTGGTTTTATATGCAAGGTTTAGTAGGTTCTTTTTTTTTTTTTTTTTTTTTTTTTTTTTTTTTTTTTTTTTTTTTTTTTTTTTTTTTTTTTTTTTTTTTTTTGGGTAAGGGCATAATATAATATATTTCTTTTTTTCAATTTCCATAGAACAGTGCCTACTATCAGTTAATTTTTTTTTTTTGGACTGAAACTAATAATCATTATTATAATAATAATATTTTCCCTTATCCTATTACTCGACGCGTTTTCCAGTCGTATTTTTATTGTTATTTTATCTGATAGTGGGAATTTCGTTTGTGTCCGTGTACCCCCCTTTTTTTTTTTTTTTTGTCAATTCTTGATTCATCCCTGGATTTGACGCATCAGATCCTCACGGTACAGTTACCACTACTTACTCCTACATCAACAAAACACAAACAAATCCACACATAAAAAAATCACCACCATTTTTTTTTCTTCTTTTCACACAACAACGAAAGAAAAAAAAAGGCGTTCACCGATCGTTCAATAGACAATTTTTATTATTTTGCCACTGAGAATAGAAACCAAACAAACAACAAAATTTTATTGTAGGAGAGATTATTTTTTCCCTTCTTGATTGTTGGTGATTCGTGTGAGCTACAAAGAATTATCAAAGCAGAAAAATGTCAGAATCGTCACCACCGTCGTCAACATCGTCTTCTGGACCTTCAGTAGCATCAACTGCTGCAGGTGGAACGCCAACACCACCACCTCCTCGCGTTTCGTCTCGATTGTCCAATTCACAAAAATTCTCAAACTCGCTCTCTAGACGTGTTCATCGCGAAATTCGATTTGGAGATTACATCCTAGGATCTACCTTAGGTCAAGGTGAATTCGGCAAGGTCAAATTGGGCTGGAGAAAAGATGGCAAACAGCCAGAACAGGTAAGGGATATTATACAAGAGTTATTTTTAGGTCGTCAAAAAGAAACACACCACTAACAACGATCTCTCTTTTAGGTTGCAATTAAGCTTATTCGAAAGGACACCGTACCTCCCAAATCGAACAGAGAAACTAAAGTTTTCCGTGAAATTAATGCACTGAAGATTTTGTCGCATCCGAACATTGTTCATTTGGAACAAGTAATTCAAAACGATAAATACATCGGAATCGTATTGGAGTACGCCTCAGGCGGTGAATTATTCGACCACATTCTCACCCACCGTTATTTAAAGGACTCGGTCGCTTGTAGACTATTCGCCCAATTGGTCTCCGGAGTTCATTACCTCCATTCAAAGGGAATCGTCCATCGGGATCTCAAACTGGAAAACTTGTTGTTGGATAAACACAAAAATATCATCATCACAGATTTCGGCTTTGCCAACTCTTTCAAGGCCTCGGCGGATGGCTCAATCTTCGATCTCATGAGCACAAGTTGTGGCTCTCCATGCTACGCCGCACCGGAATTGGTTGTTTCAGAATCTAAATATGTTGGCCAAAAGGTGGACGTTTGGTCGTGTGGGGTCATCCTTTATGCAATGTTAGCAGGCTACTTGCCATTTGACGACGATCCTGCTAATCCTGATGGGGATAACATCACCCAATTGTACAAATATATCACGTCCACACCGTTGACCTTCCCAGAGTATATTCAACCAATGCCAAGAGACTTGTTGAGGAAGATTCTGGTGCCTGATCCGGAAAAGAGAGTCGACTTACAGGCAGTTCGATCTCATTCTTGGTTGTCGCCACATGCCCATTTCTTATCGGTTACGCCACAAGAATGGGACAGATCCTATCTTGTTTCCACCAACAAGCCTTATGTTTCTAAACCAGCTGAATCCAACTCTGGTTCCAACCTGATCCGTTCACAAAGTGTTCAAGTTAGATCTACCACTAACAAAAATGCCGATTACCATCGTCAGCATCAACCTCACCATGCATCTTCAGCTGCTAATTCCACTAGTAATTTGCATCAACAATCGCAACCTCAACAACAATCTTCTCACCACCGCTCTAATTCTGTCATGGTTCCACCAACTCATCCAGCTAATAATAATAATAATACCCCTGCAGCAAACCCAATGGACTATGAAGCCTATCACAGTCGCAGACACTCTGTCCAAGCTGGATATACTAAGGGAGTTCCAACTCAAAAGACCCAACAACAAAAGAATTCATCTAGTGATGAAATCAGGGCTCTTGACATTCCAGAAAATAATAACATTCATCCAATTTCTGAAACATCCACTACGTCCACCACCCCTCAACCACAAGAGTCAATCTCCAAATCAAACTCAGCAAGACTCCCTGTTGCAAGGAAGCCACGTCCAACGTCCTTCCAACCAACTACTGGTGGATTTACCTTCTCTAGCGCCAACACTTCGGATTCTTCCTTCCTCGCTGTGCCAAGGGAAGACGGCGTTAAGAATCATCAACACCCATTCCAAATGCCAATCTCTTCTGAGCCACGTGTTGGTTTGAATCATGATTCCGCATTACCCGCAGAGATCTCTCGACCTTCCTCGACGTCCAATCAATCCACTGCCGCATTAACCAAGATTGGGTCCCAAGAATCTGCTCAAGATGAAAAGAAACAAATTGCTGCTGCTAATACTGCTGCAAATGAGACTGAAGGTAAAAATGACAGCACCGCACCAAGTGTTTCTGAGGATAAGAAGAGTACCGTCACCGAAGACTCCAAGGGCACTGTTAAGTCCAAGGTATCTTCCAAACGGGATGTTAAATCTCATCATAAGCGGGGAACTGCTAGTTCAATTTCCTATGGTGCCGATAGATTCTTCTCTAAGCTTCTTGGTACTAGTTCTCCTAGTGGCAAGAACAGCGCTAACAGACGTCACTCCATGGCTCCAACAACCACTTCGTCCAAAGCAACTATGTCATCAGAAAACAATTACAAATCTGAGCATCGCAAGCGGTTTTCTATTATGACCTTTTCTTCTTCTGCTGCACCAACTATGGTCACCAATTCCAATTATAGTCATACTGCAGCTGTCGATGACAAAACAGCCAGTGAATCTAGCGTTGTTTTGGTGAACAAGACTTCTAACCCTGATTCTAAGAACTCTACTCCGAGAAAGGTTTTGGGCCCATCAGCAGGTGATTCACTCAATAGACAACAACAAAAGAAAGCTGATGAAAAAGCTGCAACTGTTTCCAAAGAAAAGGAACAAAGTGCTGCCAGAAAGGTAGTGGACTTTTTCAAGCGACGATCTAGAATGGTATGATTCTCTAAGGACCATCTTATTATTATTATAAACACAACACACACATACCATCATCGTTTGACCTCACAATTTTTTTTTATCTTATTTTACTCCAAATTATAATATAATCTGTCTCTTTTTTTGTTTAGTAGAACTCTTTTTTAATATCGCTTAATAACATATTTAATTTATACACCAAATCTGGAAAAACAATTCGTCAGTAACGACTATATCTTTATACATCCACTCTATCATCTCAACTAGCAACAGGGATAATATTCGCTTCAATATGTACAAACTGCCACAATTGAGATTGGTTGGTAGGAAGTTGTTAGAGCAGTGCGCTAAAGCAAATACCAGTAAGGGACCCGGTGTGAGGTCACAACTCTTCTCTAAGGCACCAATTCAGGTCGTATTTCAAAAGCAATCACCCAATATCGCTATCTTTCTAACTCATAGCTTTACGTAATAACATATTTAATATAATTTACACTCACCCATATTTACAAGTGGCTCAAAGGCCCAATTGAGATTAGTTTTGAGGTCTGGCAGCATTTGCGGCAGTTGAAATGCTCATGCTGTCTCCAGTAAAAGTTTTGTTAGGAATATCGTTAAGAGTATGCTTATACGAAGACAAGGAATCAGGACCATGATTTCCTTTTCGCATATGTTCTCCAACCAAAAGGTTGGTTTTGAAATATTTAGCCACACATCTATCAACACAAACTGTTTCTCCCTTGTTGAGTTCTTCTTCTCCATACATTGGAGGGATGCATTTAGTTCTACAGGTGTTTAACAATCTTGGGAATTTCATTAGCAAAGTTTTCTTCATTTTTTGTCACCATACAACCACAACGCAACACCTACTTATCAAACAAAGCGGCCAAAGATTCAAATTCGAGTTCAGCCATTTGGAGTTTCTCTTCAGAAACCTCCATGCTTCCCACACCCCCCATAGAAAAGAGTGACATCCTTATTTAAATATATAATTTAGTTTTTGTGTTGAGGTGAAATCTTGCACATATGAGCGATTGGGAGGAAATCTAGGAGAAAAACTGATACGTGAGAGAACTGATTTATTATAAGAATACATAAAATGCTTTAGAATGGTTTTTCGGCCTAAAGGTAAATTAGTAACGTAAAATTAACAATAATAGATAGCTCAGCACATACCTTCCACCAGGAGCTTGTCTTGAAGGCTTCTGGAGCAACTGGCTTGTCAGATTGACCCCGGAAAACACCAGTTAAACGGTAATCTCTTTCCATCACTAGAGAATCACAGCTGTTAGTCGAGGGGGGAATTAGATAGTTTACACAAAATCACTTCACATACTCTGTCTTTCCCAAAAGTCCAAGTCAAATCGATCTCTTTTACCGTCATTTCTATAGGCATGGATAGCAGACATACCACCTCCGGCAACAGTGAGAAGCTATCAAAACTGGTTAGACGCCAATTCATATTATTGTAATTTGGTTAATACATACACCAAAGATGATACCGTATGGGATAAGACCCTCAAAAGGAATCATTTCTATTGAATATTTAGAGTGTAGTTGTGTAATGAAAATGGACGGTTGGGACTATTAGAAAACCCACTGCGCTGATTGGTGGGAGTTGGGTTAGGGTGCGAAAATGAGAAGGAAACGAAGTGTTGGTTGTTGTATAGGAGAAAAAAATATCACCAAGAGGAAATCAGGCCGAGGAGAACAACGTTTATCCGTTGGTAATTTTGTAGTATTAAAAAAGCCACACAAAGTTGCGGAACCATTCAGCTTCTTTTCGGAGGAAGAGAAACATGGAAAGCAAGAATAAGCCGAAAAATTTAAACATGTATATATATACAAATGGATTCTCTATCACGCGGATAATATATTAAGTCTACACTAGGCAAACTCATTATTTAGCTAATAGGACATAAAGAAGATTTTCTCATTAACATTTTAGACGACTCGGGGACGCATTTAGATAGAAGATGGGTAGAGCATGACTCTGACGGAAGCACCGAAGGTCTTTGGTGGGAGGTTCTTCTTGAAGTTAGCACGAACAACACCAGAGTTACCGTGGGTTCTGGTGACCTTGCCCCACATAACTCTGATCTTGGAGCCTCTGATTTCCTTGGAAGCACGGTAGACGAAAGCGACTCTCTTTCCGAGGTAGAATTCAGCTTCCTTTGGAGAGCTCACACCTTCAATTTGAAGTAAAGAGCAGTTTGGGTTGTTGGTTCTTCTGGAACGTTGGTAAGAGATGTGCTTGCCCTTGACGTAGACTATATATAAAAGTTAGCTCTCTGCTTTTCTTCATTCCATTTCCATTAATCCACACTTACGTCTGTGAGATTCAGTCATTTTGTGCCGGTAGTGTGTCGAAATCTAGTTAGCGAAAGCTTGAATATCGATGTTTTCAAACTGCGATATGAAATTGGGAGTTGAGTCGTTCCGTCGTGTGATGGCAGCTACAGCTCGCAGTAACTTGTGGACTTCACCCTAATATTTTCAGCTCTTTCTACACGCACAAAAAGAATCGAGTCGACCTCCAAAAAAAAAGTGACTGTTGGGAGTTCAGGGTTAGGTAATTTCCAAGCCCTAACTCAAGTTGAGAGGGAACCCTACTACTCAGCCGTGCATCTCGAAAAAATATAAAAGGAAGGAAAATTTCCCAATTCTAGTTTTTTTTTTCTTCAAGTGACGTACTTCATAGGATCATTTCTATAGTTAACGTCCTTCTTTGGTCTCTTCATAAGAGCCACAGAATCCAACTTGGTTGATGAGATATGTACCTGCATGCCCTAGAGTGAGAATTTTAATTGTTTGATCGTGGCTCTTGTTAGCTCGTTCATCTTTTATATGCCTTTCGTTTGATGTTGAATCAATGATTGTTTGTTACGATTTTTGACACCTACTTTTATCATCTCGTGTGGTAGAGTAGATCGATTATCTATAAGGGCAGATTAGTCTTGGTTCGTTTACGGCATTTGTGAAAGGAGCGATGATCTCTGCCCTCTACATGTGCTTCTTCGGAAGATTTGTATTGGGCGGGCGTGTTAGGTTGTCTGACAAGTTTGTTCTAAGAAGGATTTGTTTATTTTGGCAATGGTCAGTGTGTAACTAAAAATATATTAGAATTATCAAACATTTAGCTTTTTATTCATTCAGTCTTCACACATTTTTGTAACACTCAATTATGAGGTTTCGGGATATTCCCGTATGTATAAAGTGTAACGGTTCCCCTGCTTCGTAGCCCTCTTGACTCCATACGTCTATATTGTGTTGATTTTCTTAATATAAATTGAACTCTCCTTTTGAAATTCTTAGAAGACCTTCCAGCAATGATGGTTGTATCCAATTATTATTAATCTTTGCATGGACGGGAAACTGGAGGCTGTGAAAATGTTGACGGAGTATTTACACCGTAAATCGTTGCAATGCTGATAACAGCCCCACTTCGTGGGGGACACCTGCGGATCCATAAAACCATCCGAACATCAATAGACAACGTTGCACCAATAACAAATGCTGGATTTGTCAGAGGTTGGAAAACACAATACCAGCGAATCTTGCTGGGTGATTATAAATGGTAATGTATATGATGTCACCGGATTCCTGAACAGTCATCCCGGTGGAGCAAAAGCCATCTTGCGATTAGGCGGACAGGATGCAACTGAGGAGTTTGATTTGATCCATCCAAAAGACACATTAAAAGAGAATATCTCAAAGCTGAAACTTGTTGGAAAAGTCGACACAAAGGTTTTAGAAGAGGAGAAGAAAAAGCAAGGACAAAACAAGGTCGACAATTTCAAATTACCGGCTTTAGAAGCCATGCTAAATTTGGACGATTTTGAAAAGACGGCGTCAAAACTATTAGACAAAAAGGCTTGGGCTTATTACTATTCTGCATCCGATGACATGTTTACCAAAAACTATAACAATCAGATATATAAAACTGTGTTACTACGTCCTAGGGTGTTCCGCGATGTAACAAAAGTTAGCACGGAGTCTAGCATAGCTGGATACAAAACCACATTACCGGTGTTCGTGTCACCGGCTGCAATGGCAAGACTGGCTCATCCAATGGGTGAAAAGGCCATTGCCCATGCATGCGGTAAGCAAGGTGTTGCCCAAATGGTATCCAACAATGCGTCAATGAAATTTGTAGACATCGTCCAGGATCCGGTTGTGCCAGACCAAAAGTTTTTCTTCCAATTATATGTTCAGGATGATAGAAAGTTTTCCGAAAGACTGCTCTCTGATATTATCAAAACGGGTAGATGCCAAGGAATTGTTTTGACCTTGGATGCGCCTACACCCGGTAAAAGAGAAGCTGACGAACGAGTAAAGAATGACGGTGCAACCTTTTCTGAAAATTCCGGAACTGGAAGAACGGCTGAAGGCGAGGGTCTAGGTAGGGCCCTCTTTGCAGGCACCGCAGCAGACTTGACTTGGGAAACAACAATCCCATGGTTAGTAAAGCAACTGCCCAAGGATATGCCCATAATCTTGAAGGGACTGCAGACTTATGAGGATGCATTGATGGCCACCGAGTATCCTGCTATCAAGGGAATCCTGATTTCCAATCATGGAGGGCGTGCAATGGATACCGCTTCATCGAGTTTGCAAGTTTTAAGTGAAATACGAAAGTTCTCCCCACAGGTTTTTGACAAGGTTGAAGTTTATGTGGATGGAGGTATTAAACGCGGGACAGATGTAGTCAAAGCCCTCTGTCTGGGTGCAAAACAGGTGGGAATCGGCAGAGCTGCATTGTATTCGTTGGCTGGATACGGTGAGCTCGGAGTTGACAGAGTTCTACAAATCCTACGAGAAGAAATAGAAACTGCAATGAGATTGTTAGCTGTTAAAAGTATCGACGAGCTTGGACCCCAACACATCAACACTAGACATTTGGATCAATTGGTATATGATGGCCCAAAATTATAACCGAACTACTAATCGCAATGTATTAATGTTAATTTCGTTCTGGCAATATGTATGTGTAGCTAGCTAGCAAATCCATTTCTATTCTTGCATTTTGTATGGTGAAACTTAAATATGCGAACATCGATAATATTGACAGCGACAGACCTTCCTACTACATCCTAGTTAACCTTTACTACCCACATCTTGAAGGTGGAAACTTTCGTGGGGCAATTCAAAGCCGTTATTGGCCTTGGATCGGAGGGCCGTTAAGGTTTGACGTCCGTTGGAAAAATAAATTCGGCTCGAGAAACTCAAACTCATTTCGATAGACAAAATGCATGTGCTATTAACTAATGATGATGGCCCGCCAGGCGAATTTTCCCCTTATGTCAAGTATTTTTACGACGCTATAACCAAATACACTGATTGGGAAGTTTCCATTATTGTGCCAAACGTTCAAAGATCGTGGATTGGTAAGGCTCATATCATCGGGGAAGACGTTACCCCTTCGTATATCTACATCGAGCAATCAACCGGTAAAACTGAAGGGCCATTTGAGACTCCTCAGCCGGATCAACCAGGCAAGGAATGGGTGTTGCTTGATGGAACTCCAGCTTCATGTTCGAATATCGGAATCAACCACATGTACAAGGAGAAGGGCCCGGTTGATCTTGTGATCTCTGGACCAAACTATGGTAGAAACACTTCGGTTGTCTACATGCTTTCCAGTGGTACCGTAGGAGCATCTATGGAGGCTGCTACTTGTGGAGCCAAGTCCATCTCAGTATCCTACGCATTTTACCAAAAGGGTGTCCACAACCCCGACCATATAACCGAGGCCTCTAGACTATCCATTAACATCATCAACCATCTATTGGCCGAGTGGGATCCAGAGGTTGAAGTGTATACTATCAACGTTCCATTGGTAGATAGCCTTGGAGACTCCACCAAGATCCAATATTGCCCCGTTTTAGACAATAAATGGAAGGGAACCTTTGTGTCAGAAAACTCTGATCAAAAGACCGTTTTCAAATGGAAGCCTGATTTCAAGGGATATGGTGAATCTGTCAAGGAGAGTGCTCCTGGTAATGATGCCTGGTGTGTTGATAATGGAATCATTAGGTAAGACTGAACTATTTTGACCGCTTTTGTTCTTTGCTAACACTTTTTTTTTTTTTTTCTTTTTAGTATTTCTCCTCTCAGAGCCGCTTATAAAGAAGTTTCTAGAATCACTGGAGAAGTGAAATTGTAAGTTGCCCCTACATAGCGTCGAAGATATTTTGAATTCTTACCTGTTCGAAAATAGAGCTCCGACCAATGTAAATAAGTCATCAAATGTGTGTGCGATTACTATTCCAAAAGATTCATACGTTCACAATGTATGGCATACAGTATTAAATAATCGACTACAGGGACAAATAAGAATTGTAGATGATGCATCCCCTGCTAATCTAGGGGAAGGCGATAAGGTTTTCCACTATGGCGAATATGATGATCTTGATTTCGACAAATTGGCTATCAATGATGAGAGTTATTTGGGGTGTTCATATATTTATCGAAAGGCCCTGATTAGAAAACACTTTTTGTCCCACACTGTGCGAGTCTTCTGCACCAAGAACCCTGACTCTATTCTTAAGAAAGCATACCCTGAATCTTATGATCTTGAGGTTGACTTTGCTGAATTCTTGGACGACGCATTAGATGAGTCATTTGAATTGAGATCAGAAATTGAGCAGGGGAATTCAGTATGGATTTTGAAGCCAAGTATGAGTGATCGTGGCCAAGGGATCCGCTTATTTAAAACTATAGACCAACTTCAACAAATATTTGATGAATTTGAAGAAGAGAACGACGATGATGGAGAAGAGAATGAAAGTGAAACAGAGGGTGATGATGAAAACCATGGTGTGGTCACCTCACAATTGAGGCACTTCGTCGTCCAAAAGTACATCCAGGATCCTTTGTTGTTAAAGCAGCACAACAATAGGAAGTTCCATATCCGTACGTACGTCCTGTGTGTCGGAGCCCTAAAAGTGTACGTCTATCGTGATATGCTTGCGTTGTTCGCACTTTCCCCATATCAACCACCCGTTACACACCCGGATACAGGGCATGTCCTTCTCCACGGCCACTTAACCAACACTTGTTTACAGGGAGAGGATAAGAATGAAGGATCTGTAGAGAGATTTTGGGATTTGAAGGGTCTTAATGTCAATGCTAAGGAAAGTATCATGAAACAGATCTGTCAAATTACCGGGGACTTATATAAGGCTGCAGCAAAGAACGATCGAATCAACTTCCAGCCATTACCGGGAGCATTTGAATTTTACGGACTGGATTTTATGGTTCACGGATCAGACAATTCCGTTAGCTTATTGGAGGTTAATGCATATCCAGATTTCAAACAAACTGGAGATGATTTGAAGGAACTAATTAACGGCTTATTTGACGCGACGACCACACAGGTCGTTTTACCATTCTTTGGTATCGAAAATAACCAAACGAGCGATAGTTTGATTGAGGTTCTCGACTTAGATGTCAGTGGTGGTTGGTAAAACCACAATGTACAAAAAAAAAACCATTAGCCAGTTACATTATTGTGTTATATAGATAATAATAAACGCTTTTCATACACCATTCTCTAAGTACTCCGAAGTAACGGAGCCACCTTCTTCAGCATCTGACCCAGCAGTGGCAGCGGCGGCGGCGGCAGCAGAATCTGCCTCCTCCTGTTGCTTGGCCATCTCTTTGCACCACCCATAAACCATCCTTTTTCGACGATCCGCCTTTAGGAGTCCCATTCGAACGTTTGTCATGCAACGGATAAACTCTTCGCTTCGCTGAAGAGCGATTTGAGCCAACTGTCGTGACTCCTCCGCCGATTCTTTTGATAAACCAAAGTCTCTATCAATGTTAATTTGAGGCAGGGCAAAAAAAGGATCCAACTCTTGAGAGGTCTGATTTCGAGTGACTCGTCGATAATCCGGAGAATCATCATGCTCACCTTTAACTGCATCATTTTCACTTGGATTGCTTCCTCCATTCAGCACATTGTCAGTGCCTAAGTGTTCATATACAGGAAGGTTCATCTTATTAGACCTGGCATAGCTAGGGTCATCACCCAAAAATATACTCATAAGTTTGGAAAATTGAACAGCGTGTCTCTGTTCTTCGCAGATAATATCTAACGCCCTGCTAGAGAGCTTTTTGATTGCATCGCTTTTATATGTCTTGGATATAGCTGGATGGGTCGGTAGTTCTGACGGATGTCCTATCGGAGCCAACAGGTCCCCCAGTTTGATTTTTTCATATGGATCCACTTCAATATCACTGGTATTAAATATGCTTGCTTCTTCGTCATCCTCTTCTAAGACTTCAGCCTTTCTCTTCTTATAAATAACTGCTCGTTTCTTGTTTTCCATTTGAACAACTTTAACTCCATACCCTTCAGTGGGGCCCAACGTGAGCTTTCCTTGGTAAACTTCTCTTGCATCCCGCTTCAGCTTATTTCCTCTGTTAGAGTAGGCTGGGCCAAGGAATTCTTCATCTTCGTCCGACACTGTAAATAGGAAAGTTAGAATATGTGAAATATCGAAAGAAATAAAAACCTAACTCACCATCTTCGGGGGCAGAAATTGCTTCTTTGAATCGTCTAAAAATTCCAATCATTAATAAAATTGTACATCATGAAGAATTCATCTGGTGTAAACTTACGCAATATCTTCGATCGTCTTTTCATCCAGCCCTTCTTCGGTCATTTTCTACTGGTGAGATATAAATATATAATATGTCTATCAGCTCTGCTTGGTGCAATCGGTTTTGATACTCTGATCACCTTTTGGTCGGTGGTACCTCGGAATCCCGGCACCGAAATATGTTGAGCCGCCGTTGTTGCGGCTGCCTGTCATTTTATTGACGAAAGTGAGTGCCTCTAAAAGCTTCTCTTTTTGCCCTGAAAAATAGGGAAAAAAGGCTACTTCAGTTCAAGGAGACGCTGTGTCATGAAATATAGTTACGTAAGCTAGATTACATCGATTGGACGGAGGAATTGTGACATTTGAGTGCTTTTTTCGGTTAGGGGTAAAATTAGTCGGAACGCATCATTCGCATTTAAATAGTATCGATGGAGTCTTTTGCTCCGTAGGAAACCGAGATTTTCATATAATCTCATTGCCACTGCATTAGTGACTTCGGTTTCAAGGATAATTTCGTCAACTTCCTTTGCCTTCAGTGCTTCGACTGCCATCGTAATAAGCCTTTTGGCGATTCCTTGTCCACGATGAGATTTTTTAACTGCCAACATGGCAATATATCCTCTCATTCTACATTGTCTGTGATCCTGAATGTTACAGACTATAACCCCTACAGGTTCATCATCATCAAATGCCTTAGAGGAATTATTAGCAAATACTACATGAAAAGAAAAATCAAACAACTTACTAGAAAGCAAAGTTCTGGCCACTCATATATAAAATACCGATAAACATAAATGGAATATGGCTCTGAAAGGTCATCAGACACAAGTTTTTTAACTATTTTCAGTTCTGATTCCGTCTCATCTTTTCTATAAGTCCTATACTGAATCGTCATGTTAATGATGTCCCAAACGCATTCGCTGCCCAGGTGAACAAAAAGGTTCAGGTGAATCAATCAGCACTATATCATTATTACTATAAAAAAATTTACCTATAAATCCAATTTTTACGCATCAGAAAATTTAACCAAAACTAAATAAGTACCGTTTCCTGCCATTTGGGGGTATATCACAATATAAACGCATACGGGTTAATTAATTTTTTCTGCGCCGCCCAGCCCCACCGGTGACCCGGACGATGATTAACGGATTGGTCACACAAAGATAAGCAAAATCACGTACATTGGCATCGTTTTCTAGTAAAGACACTATCCGAGTGATCTGTGGCCCATAACACAATGGAATCACTCTTTACAATTAAAAATGTCTTTTATGGGACAACCGTGGATGTGGATCCTGGACAGTTTTCAACGTAAGTGTCAAAATAATAATTTAATGTGGGGTATTTTTTCCAGTTTCTAACCAAAACTGTGGCGATTAATATTATTAGTCTGGACGATTTGAAAGATTGGATTCAGTCAAACCAGGGAATAAATCAAGAGAATCAATTAATTCTGACTAGCGGTGCTTCGCAGTTGAAGTCAGAGTCGTTAGTCAAAGGGACTGTAAGTTTTTTGTTGTCTTTTTTTGATCTTGCAACATGTTTCACCAGACTCTTTCTAATTGACTATTTGGCTCGTTATTTAGCAAGTTTATTTATTTGATAAATCTTTGATCACTAGAACTGTCTATGAAGGCCATGATTCTACCGATGGCAGTTCAATTCAGGTCCCGGATATACCATATGATAATGCCAGCATCGAGTCTGTGGCTCATGGTGTTGAAATATTTGATACCAGAGCAAATTGGGCGGAGAGCATTCTGGAGATGGCTGAAGAGACTAAAAAGAGAATATCAGAACGTGAGTCTGAAATCGGGGTGATTATATCTGGTGTTAATGTGGCAATGTTGAATCTGCGTCATCCATTGACTTCGCTTGAAAACAGTATCAAGAATAAAAACAAGTTCTTCACTGAACTTGATCACAATATTAACAAGACTTCAATTTGGCGGGATTACTACAACAAGTTGGATAAGATCACGTTGATAAGCCCGTTACAAGACAATGGCCAGCAAGACGGGCTAACAGGTTGGATTGACAAGAAGAAGGTTGATGAAGCAGATGGCCGAGTCAATGAGATTCGCACGGATTGTGGATCCAAGATTAAGGAAGTTCAAGATAACGTCAAAACTATTTTGCAACAGACAAATGAATTGGAAGATTCGATAACAAAGTGGTCCAAAGAAAAGGCCCCAGAAACGGGGTATTTAGATATTTATCAGGATATAAAGGCGTTATCCATCAGAATAAGGAAGGATGCAGAACATGTGTCATCCCTTGAGGAAAACTCTTCAAATTTGAAAAATGTTAGCAAACTGTGTGTTCTGCATGAAAAGGAGTTTTTGAATGAGCTAAAGGGCTATATTTTGGATCTCCATGAAAAGCACGCGTCATTGTCGGATTCGAAAAAGAGATTTCAAACCAGGTTTGTCGATTATCTCAAACAAATTTCTCAATTACAATACCAAGCTAGTTTGGTGCGCCCAAAATTACAGGCAATTCAAGCCAGCATGCAACGTGGGGAAGACAATCGGGTAATAGTTGCGCAGGTTGTGGAATTGCCATATCTATACGGAATGTTCTTGTTAGAATATTATAGAAGAAAACTTTGGTCTGAAGGAAGCTCTGAAATCAACCAAGAGGAAACCAAGAACCGCGAACTTTGGTTGAAGCATTGTGGCGATGGCATGCTAAAGTTACTCAAGTCTGATACCATTGCAAATAGCCAAGTGTCATCGGTAATTGAAAGCATTATCAGCGGCAAAACCGAGTGGATAGTCAAAAAGAAAGATATCGACAAATATTTTAATGAATTAAAATCCCTTGGATTCTTTGAATTGGTAAGCGAGTTGACGTTGGAGTATGATGGGTTGATGAAAAAGATCAATGCCGCTAGGGAAGCAGAGCACAATTTGTCGTCTTCAAGGATGTTCAAAAGTGGGAGTATTAGTGAAACCTCGTTAGTACTGACCACCCCAGAAACAGGTAATGATTCTTCCAAAACAGCGGAGAATCATCACCATAACGAGCAAAGTTCGTCGTCAGATGACAGGAGAATTAAAGAATATGAAATGAGAATCAAAAAGCTGGAAGGGCTGCTTCATCGGCGGCAATATTCAGAGATTGGTAGTGCTGCCGGTACTCCTTTGACACCACCTGGAGGCGGTTTTAACATGATGATGTCCAGTGCCAAAAGAGAAAGATCGCCTGCACCTCAGCCCAACCGACTACTAGAACAGGTTCATATGTTGACAGAAGACCGAAAGAAAGATCATGAGAGAATTGAACAACTAGAAAAGCAGAATCGGGCGTTGGAACAAAGACTGCATCAAGTTGAACAGGAGAAGAACAACGCCGAAAATATTAAAGGTGACCTGCTTGCAAATATGGCGGCGCAAGAGAGTGAGTTCAGCCGAGAGCGGCGGGGTTTGAATCAAGAAATCAGTGAGCTCAAGATGAGACTTGAAGAATTAGAAGAAGAGGCGGAAAGAGAAGGAGATAAAGTGAATGAACAGGAGTTAAGACAGGAACAGGAAGTGCAGAAATTAGAAAAGCAATTGGAAACCGTCAAGCTTCGAGAACATGAAAACAACCGCAATTATTCTCAAGAACTGGAGAAGTTTATTGCAAAGGAACATGAGCTCAAGAATGACAATGATAGGTTGAAAAATAAACTAGAACGGTATATTGTCAAGAGTAAAGATCTGAGCCAACGATTGTATACTGGTTATAAACGGTCATGCGAAGTTTTGGAAAACATAGGATTGCAGGCATCTAAGGAGATTGATCAAGAGAAGAACCTGGTTGTCAGTTTTACTGTGAATCGAGTCCGGGGGTTAAGAAGAAGCTCGAGAGTAGAGAGCAGCGCGCTGGCAGACAACACTGGCACCAGTAGTAGCAATAATAACATTTTGGATTCTGAAAATGGACATCACACTTCAGAAGACAACGTTACTGGGTTGGGTCCAACGGTACTATACTGGATGAATGATGATCAATCGTCAAGTGAGTTGTTGGAGGAGGACGAACAGGACGTTGATAAGACCATCAGTCGCGAGGAGGAGAATTATACCAAATTCATCAATGAGATTTACATTGATTACGATATTTTCCGCGACAGCGTTTATGAACGCTTCAAGGCTGTGGAGCGGCTTGCCCGGAAGGGACAGCAGTATCGGGACAGAGCGCATAAAGCAGAAAAGGAAGGAAGACAAAAGATCTCAGTCAGGTCGTTCAAGCAAGGAG
This sequence comes from Blastobotrys serpentis, assembly GCA_003705695.2. Classification (NCBI taxonomy): domain Eukaryota; kingdom Fungi; phylum Ascomycota; class Dipodascomycetes; order Dipodascales; family Trichomonascaceae; genus Blastobotrys; species Blastobotrys serpentis. Next base: position 164,588 of record PPJG02000003.1, on the reverse strand, counting down.
ACCTAGCATTGTTTTTGCCGACCAGAGATCAAACTAGGAACCCTCAGCCGTGGGCCACGTTCAATGTTGGAGCGCCGCATTACTTCCTGAAGCCCAGTAAGGACCATCAACTTGACAGTCGTGAATGGCTCATTGCACGCATCACCAATATTGAGGACCGGGTAGTTAACCGGGCGGCTGATGGAGAAGATGACAATCCATTTGATCTGAGCGATGGATTGAAATGGCATTGGGTGGAAGCAACTGAGGAAAGGTAGAGAGCGCATATTCTTTTCTTTTTTACTAACTAACAGATTTCTATATATGTCTAATATACATATATATATATATTACATTGATATATCTTATCATCATCATCAGGAACCAAAAAAATGATCTTGATTACGTCATAATATTACTTGTTAAAGATTTTGTGACCCCAACCGATGAGTGCGGCGTCGGATCGCGAAAGATCCATATATTTGATCTTGTGTCCAGTTTTGTTTTGTCTCTAAGCCGACTAAATCAAAGTTAATAACATCACTACAATGTCTGAAGAAAAAGTTAAGAATGCCAGTCATGCTTCCAGCTTGACTTCGTTTATGAAGAGTTTAGCATCATTCAATGGGGATTTGGCATCTTTGACAGCGCCACCATTTATTGTGTCTTCGCAATCCCTGACTGAGTTTTCACAATACTGGATTGGTAGCCGGGAGTTATTTCTGGCAGCAGCTAAGGAGCAAGATGCTGAGCAGCGTATGATCAAGGTGTTGAAATGGTTTATCGGTACTCTTCGGGGACAATACTGTTCTAGAAATGAGAAGCTGGGGTCAGAGAAGAAGCCATTGAACCCCTTTTTGGGGGAAGTGTTCACCGGCAAATGGGTGGATGAACAAGTTGACAATGAAGGGGAGATCATCTTAGTTAGTGAACAAGTGAGCCACCATCCACCAGTGACTGCGTATTCTATTTGGAACGACACCGAACAGGTGTCTGTGCAAGGCTACAACGGCGTTAAGGCCGGCATTTCCACGAGTACTATCAGTGTGAAGCAATACGGACATGCATTGTACGAATTAAAGGGATTTGACGAAACGTATTTGGTGACACTGCCCGGGTTGCATATTGAAGGGATTATCTGGGGTGCGCCATTTGTAGAATTAGACGGCAAGAGCTACATTGAAAGTTCGTCAGGGTATAAAGCAACGATTGAATATTCCGGTAAGGGCTACTTCAGTGGCAAGAAGAATTCGTTCAAGGCCAAAATTGTCAAGGACGACAACCCGAAGAAGGTGTTGTATTCTGTCTCCGGCCAGTGGAGCGGGGAAAGCACCATCAAGAACGAAGGCAATGGGTCCGAAACTGTATTTTTGGACGCATCCAAGACCAACACGGAAACCTTGCAGGTGAAGCCGGAATCCGAACAGAATGAGATGGAATCCAGACGGGCCTGGAAGAAGGTTGCCGAGGCGGTCTTGGAAGCGGATTACGACGGAATCCACCGGGAAAAGAGCAAGATTGAGAACGAGCAACGGGAACTTCGAAAGAAGGAGGAAGAGGCAGGCGAGACCTGGAAGCGACGCTGGTTCAAGGAGGTTGTGGTCAAGGACGAACCACTCTACGTGGACCTATGTAAAAAGGCTGGCGTTGTTGCCGGACCTTCGCATTCCAGCTCCTCCAGCTCTTCTACCGGTGCGGATCCATCCAAAGACACTAACTGGAGATTTGTTCGCGATATGTACGAACAGGGCGACATCAAACCTTGATATAATTATATACATAATAATCCGTTTACATTTTCTTAATTTTAATTAATTTACAAATTACATTATGGGAACCCCACTCATCAACATCTCTTTCTTTCTTTCTTTCCGAGAAAAAGAGAAAACGCCGCACCACCTCTGATAAAAAACAAAGGCAAATTTAGGCGCGACGCAAACGCCCCATCGATCGTTCACACACACAACAGAGAAAAATGAGAAAAACAAACCCAAACCCAAATATACATATGGATATTATAAATTACGTATATACAAAAAAAAAAAAAAAAAAAAAAAAAAAATTCCAATTCAATTCAGATTCCACATCATTCACAACCGAAAAAAACAGTCATTAATATACAAGCACCTGTCAATCATCTAATCGTGATGCCGAAAAAACCTCACAAAACACGTGTGGCTCCGGTATGTGGGTGTTTGTTTATTTCCGCATGTACATTCCAGGCTGGGGGTACATCACAGTACCAAAAAAACATCGCCCCAGCAGCGCCCAAACTGCCCGCACACTAATAAACCACCACCCTTGCTTTCACACTAACAACGTACACACAACTCAACGTACTACTAAGAATACTCATAGTACTACCACTTTGTAGTGAGATTTTATTTGGTGAGTATTGATATCATCCCAACGCGTGTTGGAGTTGAACGCGATTTTTTTCCACAACGTAACCAACTCCAAACAGCTACAACACGCAAGGAATACATCCTTCTTTGTCGTTTGCTTCTGGATTTTTTTTTGTTTCTTTTCGTTTGTCGTCTGGACCTCCTCCTCCTGCAACGAGCCTCCTCCAGTCTCAATTCGCGATTTTTACAATCCCGGGCTCGGAGGGTAAAATCCCCACGCGCGCAGAAACACGCGACAAACAAAAACAAAAAAAACAAAAAAAAAATTACGCGCAACAACACGCGTTGGGAGGAGAAAGAAAAAATAAAAAAAAAATGGCGGGAAACAAGGCGCCGCCGCTTATAATACACAGAGAACATTTACTAACACACAGTGTTTGTTATTTTCTAGCGTAGAAACAACAAGAAAAAAAAAAATGCCTAAGGACGATACTACCGGACGCCGCAGCACTCGTAGCGGAGGAGCCGCAAAGAAGAAGAAGGGTGAGTACTGGCAACAATCCACACAGAACACGAAAATTGAAAACTAACAGTAATTGCCACACAGATCCAAATGCCCCAAAGAGATCCTTGTCCGCCTACATGTTCTTTGCCAACGAACAACGTGACAACGTTAGAGCTGAACACCCAGGAATCAGCTTCGGCCAAGTCGGACGTGTATTGGGTGAGAAATGGAAGGCATTGACCTCCGAAGAAAAGGGTCCTTACGAAGAGAAGGCTGCTGCAGATAAGAAGAGATACGAGGACGAGAAGGCCGCTTACGCCGCTTCCAAGTCTCAAGGAGACTCCGAGTAATTGTGTTTCTATTTATCTATTTATTGGTTACTTGAACAATTAAAGCGTGTATTTGGTTTTCTTATAATAAATTTAAATTTCTATAACTCATGCGGCACGAACCAGCCAGCCACTCCCATTGTGGGTGTGTGACGTGCGATCGATATCCCTGTACTGTAACTTTCTCTTGTTTCGAGGATTACCGGGTGGGGAATATATAAGATGGCCTATGTCTCGAAACGCCTAAAAGGAATTTCCACTTGTATTAATTGAATATATCGTCCAAAATGACCGAAGAAGCTGGGTAAGTTGATACTTTTTTTTTTTTTTTTTTT
>PPJG02000003.1:132648-160995 GCA_003705695.2 Blastobotrys serpentis | reverse complement strand
CGAAGAAAAGCCAGCTGAAGAGGAAGAACCAAAGGCCGAGGACAAGCCAGCTGAAGAAGAAGCAAAGGCCGAAGAAACCAAGCCTGCTGCCGCCGAAGAGGAAAAGACTGACGAAAAGCCAGCCGAGGAAGAAAAGCCTGCTGAAGAAGAAGCAAAGACCGAAGCAAAAGCTGAAGAGGAGAAACCAGCCGAAGAAACTAAATCTGAGGAAAAGCAAGCTGAAGAAGAAGAAAAGCCCGCTGAAAAGACCGAAGAAAAGGTCGAAGAGCCAGCTGCTGCTGCTGCTGCTGCTAATTAATCTATCCCACTTCCATTATAATATAATATATAATATATATTTGTTTTTTCCACGAGTGCGAAGAGTGCCCTGCGGGCGGCGTTCTTTTCTAGAAAAGAACCAAAAGCACTACAAGTCCCTCACTGTCTTTCGTAAAATAACAAGTATGCGCCAGACTCTTCCTTTAACACATCCTTCAGGCTGCATTCCGAAACTCGGTCGTCGCTGACTTTCCACCATTCGTAGTGACTTGGTGGAAGAATGTCTGATGGGGTTGCCCGTCGTCGAATGGTTTCCGCACTATCTCCAACTCCAGTGGTGGTTCCCGTCACGTCAGAAGTAGATATACTGGCTGGAGATGGTGAAGATCGGCCAGGGTATGGAAGGCTATTCCCTCCTGACTGCTGTGGCTGTTGTTGTTGCTGCTGTTGCTGTTGTGTGTAATTGTCTAAACGTTGATATGATTGTGATCGTGGATAGTTCGGTTTGGATGTAGGGTCCTGATAATTTACTGCATTGTTCATCGGATCAACGTTCAACGAATCTACAGAGATGGCTGGTGAAGATGGTGCCGGTGCGGACATGTAGCCGGTTGGTAACGGCATAGAAAGCAAAGAGCCTCCGTTTAGAGTCGAATTCCACCATTGCAGATTCTTCTTACGGAAACATTCATAATGACCATGTTGATGGGTTCCTTTATGTCTAATCATGGCGGCAAGTTTGTAGGTCACTTTCCTCTTGTCCAAGATGGAGAAAGATGATTTGGAGGACGATGCAAGATGTGGTGAATTCATGTCATCACCAGAGTTGGCGCCATTGCCATTAGTTTTCATGATTGCCGCAGAGTTCGTTGTGTCTGTTTCATACAATTCTAGAGTTTCTTGTACAGATACTTTACAGCTGTTTCGAGACGCCCCGAACCCCCCGTATATAGATCGCGATAGATGGATAGATAAAGTTTGTGGTAATTTATGAAATGAAGTGGCCTTGGCGATCGGTGAGGTCACGCTCTTAGGAAGATAGCCTTCCAGCTCCTCTGGGATAGTGGCCGGATCACCAGTGTACTTCTTAAGCTGGGCCCGCAATGGCTCTGGAGTTGATGGAGACGCCAGCAAACTGGCCAATCTGCAAGATGAACATCCGTAATCTTGGATGAACTCCGGTGCAAACTGTTGGTCCATAATATCAGCAAGAGCAACAGATCTCTTTTGAGGCACCATCAGCGACAGTACCAGGAAGGGCGAAGGCTTTGCCGGCGGGCTGTACCCACATCTCGAACAGGTAATGGTGTCCTTGGTGGACCCATTAAAACAGAATTCCGGAACAGCCGAGGTGGTGTCGACAAGCTGCTTTTGTAATTTATCATTTTCAATTTGCAGCGTCTCCAGAATCAAATGCAACAGTTCGTGCGCATCATGCTGCGACCTGGAAATATGGGAATTGTATATGGACTCTAGGACCCGCAAGAATTCCCATGGTGAAATCGTCTTGGGCGACAGGATTGGCTCATTCAGCTTGCGAATCATCTTCTCTAGCGCTTTGGTCAGTCGACCAGCCTTCGGATCCTCAGAAGCCAACTCATTGAATTCTGTGAGATAGCCAAACAAAGATTGAAGCGCCGATAATGACTGCAGATTGGAGTTTGCAAAGCAGTCGTTGGCTGGGTTGGAAAGTCCAACGGTGTAACGGCCAATCTTCTTCCGCCGCCGTAGCATCAACATATCAGGATGACTATTTGATTGAAGAAGATTGAAGGGGTTCCAATGATAAAATAGCTCGGATGCAGTGGGTCCAAATATGTACACGACTCCGGAAATGCCTAGGATCCAATATACAAGTTGTGGTGATATCGAATATCCTACGACTCTCATGGACGAGTGGGGATATCAAACGTAGTTATGCAATTTGTAAAAGTTAACCTAACGATCCTCCCTCCATTTTCCCCCCAAAAAACGTTTCTTGTTAAATCCGAGCCGCATAGCCGCCATGGCGCAAGCGCGTGGGGGAGATTTTGACCGAAAAAAAAATGCGGCGCGGCTGACAACTGTGGAGCGGAGCGGATCCCGGAGAATACACTGATTCCGAAATTCGAATTTGCCAACGGACTGTTAGTATTCCATATTTCAACAAGTATGATGTGACGGATTTGGCCTCGCAGAGCTACCTTTTTTGCTTCTTTTCGGAGAAAAAAGAAGCCGCCGGAGGCAAGTGATAAAACGAAACGAAAGGTTTAATTAATTGATTTATATAAATATAGTCTTAATTATCATTCTGGATCTCGTTTAAAATACGAAGAATGTTCAAGAACAGATTGATGATATCCAAATAAAGAGAGACAGCCGCTGCAACTTCATCTTCAGGATGGACCTTTTTCATTATCAATTGAGTGTCCACTAAAATGTAGCCGGTGAAGACAATAGCACCAACTGACGAATATAGCAATTCTATCTTTGAACTGAACGGGAAGAAGATTGCAACCAACCCGAATCCAATCAACCCCCATAATGCCATATTCAGATATCCAGCCCACCCAGTCAAGTCGTATTTTGTTTGGACAGCAAATAAACTAACCCCGACAAAGATGATAAATGTCAGCGCTGCCGCCTGTATAACAATCTTGGTGTCGTACAGAGAGGAAACTGTGCCCACAGCATATGATTCAAGAAGGGTGAAGCCAGCCAGGAAGATTAAATTAGTAGGATAGGATCGTTGTTTAATGAATGCACCAATCATGAAGCCCATGGCTCCAAATAATGAAAGGTAGAAGGTCCAGATGTGTGATAGAGCCCAGTTTCGGATGCCAGGATTTGTGGTAATGATTGCCCCAGTCGCCACGGTCACTAACAATTGAACCGTCAAAATCGAATATACCTTTCGGATAAACGCCTGTCGAATGGGTAAGGTGCAATCGGCCACTTTATCAGCATATTTAAAGTCATCATGTACATGATCCCCTTCATTTCTGGGTCGTTCTCCTTCACCCGGCTGGACCGGATGTTCCTCTCCATCGTCTTGTGGGCCCTCCCTTCCCAACAAAGGATTGGACGCTTCGTCCGCTTGGCCTCTCGATTCAGAGTAGCGTGGTGGTGGAACTGGAAAATTATCCGTCATGAGAATGTGGCAATGATAAGGAGAAAAGGTGATTATGTGTGGGTTGGAGGTGCGCACAAAGTGGTTTTGTATGATCACTGCGGCGCGATTTTAATTTAAATTTTTTTTTTTTTTCGTTGACGATCGGCGGACCGCCGAAAGATCCTTACCTAACCCGCAACGCACGTCTCGAAACGTCTCAGAAGGAAGATGTTACTTACTTCTCTGCTTTCTTTTCAGAGCCAAAAGGGACAGAGCCAGAAAACCCCACGGTCCGTGCCGTAGTTCAGTAGTATTAAATAGTTATATTTCAAAATAAATATACAGCCCAGAAATTCTTATACATGACGAAACATTTTACATATTGTCTAATTGTGTAGTCTCTTTTCATAAGAGTGAAGAGAGTGAACACCACCTTCCAATTGAGAGGCAGGAGATCGGTATTCGAATCTGACGGTGCTGTCGTCAACCTTTTCTCTGAGTTCAGCCAAAGAGTGCATACCCATGTCTTGCAAACCGTGTTGAAGACCGGAGGTCAAATATGGAATGAATTTGGTGATGGAACCTCTGTCAACGACGTTACCGCTGACACCTTGAGCAACGAGCACAGAGTCACCTTCAGAGAAGTAACGAGAGGTGGCTGCATTATCACTCTTGCCGGTCTTTTCCATGGCGTCGATAGAACCCATACCTCTGTAGGCCTTGAGACGTTGACCATCTCTGTAGAAGTAAGAACCTGGGGATTCGGTAGTACCAGCAAGCAAACCACCCATCATAACTGTGGAGGCACCAAGAGCAAGGGCCTTGGTAATGTGACCGATGTTTTGAATACCACCATCTGCAATACATGGCACACCAAATCTGTTAGCGAATTGGGTGACGTTGAAGACGGCGGTACCTTGTGGTCTACCAACAGCCATAACTTCTTGGGTGATACAGATGGAACCGGAACCCATACCAATTCGGAGACCGTCAGCACCAGCCTTAATGAGGCTGGCAGCTTGTTCTCTGGTAACGACATTACCAGCGACCACATCAACTTCTGGGTGGGTCTTCTTGATCCATTCGATCATTTCGATTTGGAAAACAGAGTTACCTTGGGAAGAATCGAGAACAACAACGTCCAAACCAGCGTTGACAAGCTTGGTCAATCGCTCCTTGTCATCAGGTCTGGTACCAATAGCAGCACCGCAAATCAATTGCTTGGAAACTGGAGACTTGGATGCATTTGGATAGTTGTGGTTCTTCTTCAAATCAGTTCTGGACAAAAGGGCAACAATGTTACCATCGCCATCGATGATTGGAAGCTTGCCCTTCTTGGACTTTCTCAACACCTCATTGGCTGTGCTGAGATCAACCTTTCCGGTCAATGTGATGAGCTCGGTAGTCATGATCTCAGAAACTGGGGTAGAGTCGTCGTCGTGGAATTGAATATCACGGGAGGTGACGATACCCAACAACTTTCCTGGCATTTGCCCATTTTCTAAATAAACAGCAGTTAGTAAATCTGACTTAAAACAAATCATTTGGCGTGTGCGTGATCAGAATAAAAACTCTTTTTCCCCAGGGCCGTTAGGCCTGATACGGAAGAACGAAAGTTAATTATTAAGATTTTTTGGCATCATTTAAGCCACACCCCAATCCTTTATGCGGAATAAAAACTTACCAGTCACTGGGAAACCAGCGAAGCCCAAGGATTCCTTGAGAGCCTTGACGTCGCCAACAGTACGAGATGGAGCAATAACCACTGGGTCGGAAATGAAGCCGTTTTCGTATTTCTTAACTTTCTTAACCATTTCGGCTTGTTCATCAGCAGTGCAGTTGTGGTGGATAATACCAACACCACCGAGCAAAGCCATGTGGATGGCCATGTCTGCTTCAGTAACCGTGTCCATAGGAGAAGACAAAAGAGGAGCCTTCAAAGTGATGTTCTTGGTCAACTTGGACTCCAATCCAACATCACTAGCCGGGAAATCAATTTTTCCTGGAAGGATCAAGAAGTCGTTATAAGTAAGACCTCCTCTGTTAACAGAGTCCATGAGCTCATAGACGCTCAATCCATCCAATCTGGAGTACTCCTTGAGAACTTCCATTGCTTTAGATGGGTCTTCAAATTTGGCGGCACACATTATAAAGGTTAAGAGAAAAACTTTTAGGCAAAAGAGAGCAGTTGAGTACTCCAAAAAAAAAAAAATTTCAAAGGTTTCGGAAGACTTAAATAAGAAAAAAATTCTCCGATCGGCATGCCGCTCCGGAAAAAATTTTGTAATCCCGCAACGGCAAACAGCATTACCCTGTTCCTGCCTGATATTTCCAGCCCACCGTTGACTGACTAATGATTATGTATTTCTTTCGAGTGCTTTTGGTTCTTTTCTAGAAAAGAACGCCGCCCGCAGGGCACTATTGCTTCCGGTGACTTCTTTTTCCTCCGAAAAGAAGTAAAAAAAGGTAACTCCACTCCACTTCGTGGAGCTGTGCCAATTCAACCTGTAGAGTTATATAGATGAAGGGAGTCTCGTAGTGTATCAATTGCCAGGCTGACAACAGCCTTTTACTTGGGGAACTAATCCAATAGTCCAAGACTCATATACAGGCAACAACCTCCCACGGCTACAGCGACAGTTTAAATAAATCAGGTCTTCTATATTTTATAACCTTGTACGCAGTAATTAAGCTCTATTACCAGAATTGCTTACCATGGAACCTTGCTGGCAGAGTTCATGTGTTCTCAGTTCACGAAATTACACGAATAATGTTTTCCATGCCGCACTCTCTAAGAGAGGTCGGACCCCGATTTCGCCGACAGATTGCGGGCCCATTGCGGGGAACGCACTAAAGGTTCCGAGGTTCGTTTTGAAAGGGCACAATATATAAGCTGATAATTCCTGGGGTGATCTTGCCAACTACTCATTGAAATAAAACAAGCGAAAAAGATGTCAAAAGTTTACGTAGCCGGTGTTGGGATGACTGAGTTCATCAAGCCAAGAGACTTGGTTCCATACGAAGATATGGGTTTAGAAGCTGCCGTCAAGGCTCTCACTGATGCTGGTCTCACATATGATGACGTTCAATATGCCTTAGCTGCTTACTGTTACGGTGATTCGTGCTCTGGCCAAAGAACCTTGTACCAGCTCGGTATGACCGGTATTCCAATCATTAATGTGAACAACAACTGCTCCACCGGGTCCACCGCTATTTACAACGCCAGAACTTTGATTGCATCCGGTGCAGTTGACTGTGTTCTGTGTGTCGGGTTTGAGAAGATGGAACGAGGTTCCCTGGGTTCTAAATGGTCCGATCGAACTCTTCCAACCGGCCAAATCACCAGAATGATGCAAGAGACCCATCCAGGTCATAAGGGACCTCGAAATTGTCAATTGTTTGGCAATGCCGGAATCGAATACTGCGATAAGAACGGTGGATCTTATGATACCATGGCCAAGATTGCCGAATCAAACCACAGACATTCTGCGCAGAATCCATATTCTCAATTCCGAGATATTTATACTCTGGATCAAATCAAGAGTTCCACCGCTCTTCACGGTCCCATCACCAAGCTCCAATGCTGCCCAACCTCCGATGGGGCTGCCTCAGCCGTTCTGGTGTCTGAACGATTCCTCAAGGCTCACCCACATCTCCAAAACCAGGCCATTGAAATTGCCGGCCAAAATATGACAACTGATATTCCAAGCGCCTTCAGCACCTCAGCCATTGACTTAGTCGGCTGTGGAATGACCAAGAGAGCTGCCGACGCAGCCTTCAAAGAAGCAGGAATCACCCGAAATGATGTTCAAGTTGTCGAAGTTCACGACTGCTTTGCTCCAAACGAATTGGTCACAATTGATGCTTTGGGATTGTGTGAACCAGGCAAGGCCTGCGAATTCGTTGATAGAGGCGATAACACCTATGGCGGTAAGTATGTCATCAATCCTTCTGGTGGGTTGATCTCTAAGGGCCATCCATTGGGTGCAACTGGTTTGGCCCAATGTGCCGAACTCGTTTGGCATCTTAGAGGCTGGGCCAACAACAGAGCTGTGCCAAACACTAGATATGCCCTCCAACACAATCTTGGTCTTGGTGGCGCTGTGGTTGTCGGAATCTACAAGCGTCCTGACGGATCTGTAGCCCCAGCTGACAATAAGGAGACCAATGATGGTCGAGCCCGTTTGGGTTACAACCCTGCGGTTGAATGTCGTCACATCACCAAGGAGATGTTAAGAAAGGTCCAATCAAAGGAACACAACGATTACATCTTTAAGGGATCTAAATTGTTCAAGGACGCCCAACTTTAAGTAACTATATATAGCGTTATTTTTGATCAATTTTTCTTGAAACATGTCTCTCTAGCATTGCCTCCGGCGGCTTCTTTTTTCTCCGAAAAGAAGAAAAAAAGGTAGCTCCACTACGTGGAGAATGGTTAACTCCAACTTCTCCAAAAAAGAAAGGACTGATTCGTAATTGAATTGAATTAAATTTAAATAAAATAAGCTAATTATTCCCTCCGTCACACATCAATTCAGCCGTGCATGTCGGCCATCCGAAAAGCCGATGCCGGTATTTTTTTCAATTCGTCCAATCCTCACAGCGAACGAGAGCTCGGAGCTATGGGTGTGTGTGTTTGTGGTAATTAATGGCGTTCGTATAATGGTACTGAGAACAAGCTGTTGACGGAAATTATATGGGCCCAACACAACACAATTTTTTTTTCCTTCTTCATCCAAACACAAATCGTAATATCCAATGAAGGCCATCACCCCCAAACGGGGAACCTCGTCGTCAACTAATACTGGAGCTACTCCAGTGTTACCAGAGAGCGAGGAAGCGAAATATCGACAGAAATGTAAAGATTTGAAGCGTAGAATCCGAGAAATAGAGGATCATAACGAAAGCACTGCATTATCAATATCACGAGCCAAAAGAGCTATCCAACGACTTCGAATTGAGCGGGCCCTGATACTTGAAAAACTAGAAGATAAGACTTCGTTACAAGTTGATGATTCCGAGGGCACCCCATCTCCACCTAGCACGCCAAAGAGAGCCCATTCACCCACTGCACAATCGGACGATAATAAAGGCGCAGTCGAGTCTGCCGAACCAGCAGCTAAGAAAAGTAAGCGAAATAGTGCTCCACGAGATCCTAATTTACCAAAAAGACCCCAGAACGCGTACATCATTTTCTGTGATTTAGAGAAGGAACGAGTCAAGTCACAGTTAGAAAAGCAGCAGCCAGGCGAATCTTTTGATCTGACAAGAGCTATGGCAGATGCCTGGAAAGAGCTTAGTGAAGAAGAAAGAAAGAGATTCTACGAAAAATACGAAGATGACAAAGAACGTTATGTTCGAGAAATGGCTGCCTACAGTTCTCCAAATCCATCGGTCAGTGAGCAAAAGGAACGTAAGCGAGCAGAAAGAGTGTTGAGAAAATTGGAGCAAGAAAGAGGCCGCACTTTAGATGATATTAATCTGAACGTTACCGACGACATTAAAGAAGAGGACCCAGTTAAAGAGGACTCCACCAACGTCAATAATAATGATCCTGAGCATCAGAGCGAAGCCGAGGAACCAACTGTCGACGAACCAGCGGACGTCCCAATGTCCGAGTCAGATGCAATCCCGGAGCCGCCTGCTCAAGAACCTCCCTCCCAAGATATTTAAGTTATTTTGTATTCTATTGTTTTTATAAAAGTTTCCAGCCTTCCTCCCCAACAGTAAAAGGTCGATTATTCAGAGTTAGTTACTTGGATCAAGTTAGTTGTTTATTGTCATATTATTAATAACTTAGATACAGATTAAATAGTTAGGTCCATCCTGTCGGCTGGATCGGGGATTGACTTAGGATCAACCACTTCTTCCTCGCTGCTGCTCGAACGTTGTGGATCTGGGTTCATGGCTGGGGTATAATCATTACCGAAGATGGCGTTGTGGTTATCCCCATCTTCAATCATATCACGCGGAGGCATGAAACTGGTGAGCTCTAAATACACACGATTGTTTTTGGATGCCAAAATGACAATTTTATCATCTCGGAATCCAACTCTCCATACGGCATCAAATTTGCTTGACAAGTCCCGGATATGCTTGCCTGTAGCTAGTTCCCACACTCTGACCCTACCATCAGACCCTCCTGAAACAATTCGGGAATCGTCAAATTGTAAGGTAGTGACTGAATTGTCGTGGGCAGCTAGTCGCTGAATGCATTCGTAAGTTTTTAAATCCCAGACTCTGACTGCGCCGTCTGATCCCCCGGTCACAAGGGTGTCATCACGCAATTGGATTTGTCCAACCAGCGAAGTGTGTCCCTGGAGAACCGAGAGACAGCTTCCCGTCTCGACGTCCCAGATTCGCACTGATGCGTCCAGGGATCCGGAGGCAACCCGCTTACCGTCGAAGGCCAAACAGTAGATTTGAGAGTAGTGGCCAGCCAGAGTGTGTAAACAAGTTCCATCAGACACTCTCCAAACCTTACAGGTGAAATCATACGACCCAGAAATGCAAATATCGTCTACCACAGCCAAACATCGCACTGAGGATGTGTGACCTTGGAGTGTTCGAAGACATTCTCCTGTGGAGATATCCCAAACACGCAGAGTATGGTCCCTGGAGCCGGAGATTGCGATGTTCTCACGTCCCATCTGCAGACATCTCACGGTAGATGAATGACCCCTGAGAATCTGGGTACATGCTCCAGTCTTGAGGTCCCAAACCCGTACATCTCTGTCGCATCCGCCAGAAACCAAGGTGTCTCCCTGCAGCGTCAGCGCCCACACGCCCATTACATGGCCAAAAAGCGATCGGATCATCTTGCCGTCGTCCCGGAAAACAAAGATTTTTGAATTATCCAATGCAATCACAATATATTTGCCCATCATCAGTAAGCTCGTTACAACCCCTCCCGGAGATGCAATTGCGTATCGTGCAGCCAAACGGCCGCCATCCTTCCATGCGGAATTTAGTAAATACTGCTGTTTGAAATGTGACCGGTATGATCTCGCAACCGGTTGTCTCGTAGCCTCCGGGTCGTATATGGCCTCTGCCAGATCACCACTTTCCACTCCTTCGCTGCCCATCCCAACCACACTAGACAGTCGGCTTCGTAATCTACTGTTGTGACTGAAATTCATAGCTGCAGATAATCTTCTGAAATGGTGGCTCTTACATAACTCTTTCCATGTCAGATCATCTGATAAGATCAAATACCATAGCCGAGACACTTGCGACGCACGGGCAAGCGTTGTAGGGTCATCAATGTACGATAAGATTCTCAGGGAGATTTCATTCGGCAGCACCGCAAACGGATCCCGTTTGAGAAGCGGCTCCACAAATTCCTGTGTGGCCGCTATAACGTCTCTACGACATCCTGATAGCAGCTTCTGTATAAATATCACCCGTTCCTCAGCACTCAGCATCTTGAAGGAATCCTTAGTGCTCTCGTACAATGCCGACCCAGTCAATGGCAAGACTCCCCCAAACGGATTCTTAGAAAAGTCCGCCACTGACGGGACCCCCGAAGATGATCTCAACTGCGACGAGCTCTGTTGAGGGTGAAGCATCCTCACCATAGGGGTGGGAGAAGGCGCTGGCGTAGGAGGAGACGAAGTACTTCCATCCACTGTTTCATGAATATACTCTTCCATTTAAAATGCGTTGGTGTGTGTGTGTGTGTATTGTGTTCTCTCTGTATCAAATAACTAAAAACCAATTTGCGGCAATTCCCGTCTCCTTTCACACCCAATGACCCTGTTGGAATATAACAAATCTAATTTATTATACTTTGTCACACAAAACTGTCTTTCTTGGATTAGGAAATATCTCCTTCCTTATATATATATACGTTGTAAAAAAAAATCCCGATCACAAAGCAAAAACTGGCCTAACTACAATCTTCTCCTGTTCCGTTAGCTCTTTGTCCATCTGATCTTCGGGCTGGCTTGCCGTTTGCCCGATTCATCCTCCGTTCGCTCTATTGTTCTTCCCCTGCACAAACCCAAACCCTTTCGGGAAATCAGATTTTTCTAATAAATTCCCAATACGAAAATCTGTCACTATGAATACGACTGAGAGCTGGAATGGCACAATACAATTTATGTTATGATTCTATAGTTAGAAATTGTTCAGTAGTACTTTATGATGTGATCACAATGCACGTGTACAAGTATAGTAATAGTACTAATTAACGCCAATGCTTGAACAATGACCTCTCAGCCGTTCAGCAAGGGGGTTCTTGGTTGTCCTAGCAACCGGGGTTTGAAGTTGATTTCAACTATGGAATTTGTAGTTGGCAGTAAGAGTCACTGTATGAATGGGGACTATTTGATTGAATGTGATTTCAAAGTGTCTTGCAATTGGCGAGTGTCGTCACACTACACACCACAGATTGCCGAAAGTCAGCAGTTGTCATTGGAATTTCAATGGACTCAAAGTAGCCTCGCAGAGCTACCTTTTTGCTTCTTTTCGGAGAAAAAAGAAGCCGCCGGAGGCATAGATCCACCAGCTTCAATTCGTGTCCAGCCTTGTCACACAAAACGTATCCTGTTCTTAAATCTTTGTGCAAAGTGAGTCCATCATCGCCGAACAAGTCAATTGAAGTTTCCTCAATTATTCGATCATGTTGTTTCAGCTCAATTGTTAGAATTGAAATTATTCGACCGCTGTTCCTGGTCGAGAGTCGATAGCCTTGCAGATACCTTCCATGACCGTTTCCGTGAACCCAGCCTAGATGGACAGTCGTGATAGCTAAATTTTCGTATAGCAGTATTCAAATTGGATGAACCAAAGCTTTGTTTATCGGCACAATGCCTCTGAAATGTTTGTCCTATCTATCTATCAGCGAACTTCGAGCAGAAAACACGTGATATAGATATGGGTTAGGGTAATTTATCGGGACGCCGGCGACCGATGAAATTACCCAGAAAGCTGTAGGGCCCCGTTGGATTAGGTGATTTGAAGATTAGTAATGTCGTCGTCGTCTACCAAGATTGTATATAGTGGGGATGTTTTGCGGCATCGGATTAAGCCAGAGAGCGACCTGGCTGGGCTCTTGGAGCATACGCAGAGATGTGAGAGCAAACAAGAAAAGCAAGTGACAGAAAGTGCATACATTACGGCTAAGTTATTCTTGCCCAGGGGAGTTGAAGTGGAGGAAGCTACCAAAAGCATTGAAGAGGCACTGGCCGAATACAAAAACCGCTACAAAAAGGTACTGATCAAGCATTTTATCTTGAGCTTGGAAGACTTGACGTTTTCGGACGTTTATGAAGACGGAACTGATTGTGACATGTCTCGAGAGAAGGTTGCACAATTATGGAAGATTTTCACCCGGAAGGGGACTGAATCAGGCATTGTGGAAGAATTTGGAATTTCCGAATTATCTACGGATCGATTAAGAGAGCTGCTAGAAGATGCTGACTCTGTGGTTCCTACTATCGACCATATCAATGCCGCAGATTGCTGTGCGTTGCCGCCAGGGCTAATTGCATTGTCCCGGGAGCGCAATATTAAGTTATTGGCGCATCACGACCCAGAAGATCTCTTGCCGGTGGATCGCCTGGATGGAATCAGTCAAGGGGCAAAGAAGTGGAATTGGATCCTGCGGCTGACGTCCATTGTCAAGGATAGACAAGTATTGGCGGGGATTGAATACTACGTGAAACTAACCTACTAGTTCAGCCGTTTTGTGTGTAAAAAAAAAAAATTCGTTTTAGACAGAGTAGTAACTAACTCCCCCTCACGGGAATATGCTAATTGACTTGATATGTTAATTAATCAATTAATCACTAAGCTACACGATTGGTGGCCACCGTCAGATCTTGTCGGACGCCACGAGATCCACCGCCACATTGATCACTGCAACGAGAATTTCTACCGCAATGAGCACAATGACAATAAACTCGAGATACTCCTCCTGTGCATGGCCCAATTGCTCCTTCAACATCTGCAAAAGATCAGAAATGACCTCAAGACGGGTGTTGAGCAGATGGACTCTTTGGTTGATTTCGAGGTAGCCTCGGGTGGCCTGATAAATTGGCTCTAAATGAGGTTCCGCCCACATGAGTTCGGGGGAATCTAAAATAGATCCATGCAAGTTCACGTTGATACGAAGAATAAATAATTCACCAATGCTCATCATGATTGATTTTCTGTTCATGTTGATTTTACCGGTCAGGGCCACTTCTTGTGGGAAATCCTGAGTGTCCTCAATGGTATTATCCACCAATTCCTCAAAAAGAGAAATCTTCACCGATTGAGCTATGGCATGCGAAATAGACAGCTTGATCATATAATTTCCATTATCCCTCAGGGTGATGAAATCGTTATATATTCGAGGCTGGTAACTCTTTGTCACATAATAATTAAACTCCTCCACTTGAACATCTTCATCGGACAATTTTTCACTTTCAAATCTTGCCAATTCACGCAAAAACCGTTTCTCCTCGTTCTCTGAAAACCCCCACAATACAACCACTCCATAATCAAATAGGAATGCATCGCTTCTCCCTCCATAACTCACATCAATTTCTCCGCCCTCGTCATCGATTTGAATCAACTCGTCTTGGTGAGGTACCGGTTCCTCGGATGCACTGCCACCGCTATCCCGTCTATCCTTATAACTATATGGGGTGTACAAGCATTCATCAAATAGCTTCGGTTGCGCACTGTGGCTCTTTCGACCCATGAAATATCGCGTCATCTCCTTCATCCTATAAGATCCCGCAGTGCAATATGCTGTTACTCTAGGTAGAACCGATCGATGTGCTTTCCCTAATCTCTCAGCATCCTTTCTAGCTGTCGCATCTGTAATTCTGCCAGCTTGAGAATATACATCCTTCGTTGAGCTTCCCAACTCTGCTGCCGTAGTCTCCACAGGTTCGTCTGGTAACAGCTTGAGTTTTTGGGTTGTGTATGATGTACGTTGTGGCCCCAATCTGTGGTGCTGTTGCATCGCATTTGCTGTACCAGAAACCTGTATTGGTCGATTCCTCAAATGTTTAGTCCCTGTCTTCGTAACGCCTACACTTTTGAACTTTGCAGCTCCATGCTGTTGGTCACCGTCTGGATAGATTCCTCTATCTCCATCATCCATCGATGGTTCCAAGTGAGAAGTGTGCGCACGATCCAATGAAGGTCGATCCCTCTCAGGCAAAAGGGGAGCCCGTTCCGGATCAGACGTACTCATTTTTTCAATACAATTATATCAATAAAAAAAAGAGAAAAAAAAAAATTAGAAAGAAAAGAGATCAGAAAATTCTCGGTGTTTTTCTGAATTTGTCTGTCGATCAACAAATCAAGTCCCCAAATGTTAAAACAAGGCCCATTTGGGACCTTACGATTAACAAATTTTTCCATTCGAGCCGCACGCGTTTTAAAAAAGATAAGATGAAAATCGACACTGCCACTGTGGCTGGGACAGAGTTGTGTGTAAATTCACTATGTGGCGGCGGAAAGTAGTACAATTGGTATGTATTTATTGGCTCTTTGATTTTTTTACTAAAAGTTAACGGATATTAACCGATATATATACTCTTACTATTGGAGGTTTGTGAGGTTGGGTACTCAACGCCGCTATTGAAGTTTTAATAAGAGCAATTGACAAAAAAATTAAATCTAGTCATTCGGGACGTTGGTTCGTTTTGTCTATCGAATAATAAGATCCCTTACCAAAGTCAGGCTGGCCGTAGGACACAAGTAAAAGAAAAGTGCGCGGACTGATCTTAAGTAATAATGTCCATCATCCTATGATGATGTTCCGACAAAACAAGATTGAGGGATTTCTGCTGCAGTTCAAACATCCAAAAGAATTGGTCAGAATAACCTATATACCGTATATTTGGACAAGTAAATATAGAGATTCAATCTCTAGTCATTGATCCGATTATCCGACGGTACCGTCTCTGGTAGGGCGGATTTTAACGGGTTTTACTCAATTGATCACCCGTGGACAAATGGGATACAATTCCCTTTGCCAATATAACATACTTTTCTACAATTCCATTACTTCAACTAGTCCCTTTTAATCATGCTCAATCAATAGTATATTTCCATGTTTTTCTATTTTTTTATTCAGATCTTAAAAAATTTTGGTTCCAGCCGCACAAAGTTATATTAAATTTTCTTTTTGGCGAGGAAAAACTTTTTCAATGCCGGGTAACACCTGCGGCAAAGAAAAAAAAAATTATAAATTTGGTTATCGGGTTTGAAAAAATTTCCTTTCTTCCCCCCCTTCTCTTTCCTCTCTCTTTCCAGAATATTTTAATTGAACCCTTATAAAGATGAAATACGTGGTTGTTACAGGAGGTTAGTAGTGGAGTATTGTGATTGGAGAGAGGAAATAGAAGATGATGCTAATTTTTGACATTTTTTATTAGGTGTTATCAGTGGTATTGGTAAAGGTGTTATCGCTTCATCTACAGGTCTCTTGTTAAAGACTCTTGGATTGAAGGTCACTTCGGTCAAGATTGATCCATATTTGAACGTAGATGCTGGTACCATGAGTCCATTGGAACACGGTGAAGTGTTCACTTTGGATGATGGTGGTGAAGTTGATCTTGACTTGGGTAACTATGAACGTTACCTCAATGTTACTTTGACTCGTGACCACAATATCACCACTGGTAAGGTTTACCAAAGGGTTATCGAAAAGGAAAGAAAGGGCGATTATTTGGGCAAGACTGTTCAAGTGGTCCCACATCTTACTAATGCCATCCAAGGATGGATTGAAGAGGTTGCCCGAAAGTCCGTTGACAAGGATGGCGAAACTCCAGACGTTTGTATCGTCGAACTCGGAGGTACCGTTGGTGACATTGAGTCTGCTCCGTTCGTTGAAGCCATTCGTCAATTCAAGAGACGTGCTGGCGGCAGTGAAAATTTTGCACTCATCCACGTCTCCCTGGTTCCTGTCATTCACGGTGAAAAGAAGACTAAGCCTACTCAGGCCGCTGTCAAGACCTTGAGAAACGAAGGTTTGGTGCCTGACATTGTCGCCTGTAGATGTGCAGAGGAATTGGGTTATTCTGCCATTGAAAAGATCTCCATGTTCTGTGACGTCGACATCAAGCAAGTTCTCGGTATTCACGATGTTAACTCTACTTATCACGTTCCAATCATGCTTCGTGATCAAGGTCTTATTGACTTGCTCACTGAAAAGTTCAAGCTTGATAAGATTCCTTTGTCGCAACCAAGAGTTGACAAGGGTCTTGATCTCTGGAATAGATGGACCACACTTACTCAATCATATGACAACTCATTCACCAAGGTGACCATTGCAATTGTCGGAAAATACACCGACCTTCAAGACTCTTACATCTCTGTGGTCAAGGCTTTGGAACACTCCGCATTATACTGCAAGAAGAGACTTGAACTTACTTGGATCGAAGCCACCGATCTCGAACAGCACAGTGATCAAAAGAAATATAATGACTCTTGGGAAAGACTCAAGCAGGTTGATGGTATCCTTGTCCCAGGTGGATTCGGTACCAGAGGTGTTGAAGGTATGATGTTGGCCGCTACCTACGCCAGAGAAAACAAGATCCCATATCTTGGTATTTGCCTTGGTTTCCAAGTTGCCGTCATTGAGTTCGCTCGCAACGTTTTGGGCAAGAAGGGAACCACTTCTGCGGAATTCGATGAAAAATGCGAAAACCCTACTATTGTATTTATGCCAGAAATCTCCAGAACCCATCTCGGTGGAACTATGAGATTGGGATCCAGACCTTCATATTTCCAACCAAACTCTGAGTGGAGTAAGCTTCGTCAACTTTATGGCACTCCAGATTCGGTTAACGAAAGACACCGTCACCGTTATGAAGTCAATCCTGAAATGGTTCCAGACTTTGACAAGTCTGATCTTCAATTCATTGCCAAGGATGAAACTAACCAACGTATGGAAGCATTTGAATTGAAGTCCCATCCTTACATGGTTGGTACTCAATATCACCCAGAATATCTTTCTAGAGTTTTGGATCCATCCCAGCCACTGCTTGGTTTGGTTGCTGCCAGTGCTAAGAAACTTGATCAAGTTGTTGAATTGAAAAAGGCTGGTTCTACTAATGTCACTTTGGGTGACACTGACTTTTAGCCTAGCTCGTTTTATATATAATAATAAGGCTTTTTAGGTAACTAACTAATCATAATAAACATTTTACGATACAGCTACCCGCACCCTCTCTCCGTGTTCGTTAGAATAAATATACTATTACTACAATTTGAAAGTCTAATCGTGTTTGTTACTGCCATAGCAGAGTTGTTCAAAGTTGATGTTGTTCAGTCGCTTCTCCAGACTCCTTCTGAATTTGTCGAACGGACAGAGTCCGTCCTTAGTGTCTGGGCAATTCGGTAGATCGCCCAACGGGAGAACACGATCATTTAATTTCAATCGGATAAACATTTCTTGGGAAGAATCCTGATTATCGCATTCTAATAACTCCACGTACAATCGTGCGGCAAATGGGGTTAGTCTCGATATGATAAAGGATCGCGGTGCTATCATTTTGGTAATTGGTAGCTTATCATCGAGGAATTTCAGATCCAAAGCAGTCAAGACTGACACGATTACGGCATCATGGGTCATATCAAGATAGAATGGCTGATCTAATGGGAATGTCTCTGTAGAATTGGTTATTGTCGTATTGACACCATGTGATGATTCGGGGATTAGAACACCTTTCAATCTGGCGGCAAGCTCGGTTAGCCACCCGGCACCAATAGCTGGAGAGTAAATGTTCCCAAAGCCAGACTGATAATAGAAGCTGAGGTCGTGGGTGTATTCATACCCACGCCATTCCGATTCAGTGAACAAGCCACAGAATGGCGAACCATCGTAGACAGCCGTTTCAAAGGCACAAATGTGTTGCATAGAAAATGCATCCCAGGTACTAAGGTTGTGGTAATCCGGTAATAGCTTTTGTAATCTTTTCTCTGCTTGTGCGAGATAGACTTGGGTCCATTGACGAATCTTACTCTCAATTTCTGCTTTAGATGACTTATTTTCCCCGCCGTTAGGACAAGAGTAATACGATGCCAATGTATTATTCTGTCCCTCGGATTCATCCATCAACACGAGCTTGTAAAGGTCGTCGTCATCGTCATCGGTGTATTCTTGATTTCCATAAACCCCGAAAAAACCGGCAGCCCAGGATTTAGCAGATGTATGAATTCGTGATTGTGTGGTAGCACGAAGAACGGGTTTGCTTCTCTTAGTCCCATTGGCATATCGGTTCAATGCATCGTCGTCGTAAAAGAGCCGGCCATTGGCTGTGGCATTGTACAAAAGACTTCCATGAGAGGCCCAGAACCGAGCACCGGACTCAAATTCTGCGCTAACGCCCTTTGGTACCAGTAGATCGGTCCCGAGATTATATTCCCAGTCCATTATCCAATCCAGACTCTTCGAGCTAGGCGGTTGCTGCATATTTTTCAGCTTTTTGGCCACAGATTTCATCTGCTCGGCCTTGGACTTTGTAGGAAATCTATCCGCATGTCTGTGCAAAACGTGGACTTGCTTGTACTTGCATTTCGGTGGTAATCCAGAATGCGATCCAACATTACCGGAATCGTCGAGTGTGTTCGAACTTTCAATTCCTTCAAAATTGGTACCATGTCCGAAATAGGGTGCATATGACCCCCAGTTGTTCTTCATGTCGAACCCAGACGGATATGTGAACCCGGTAGGCGCTGCTCCTGGAGAGGCATCTCGTTCCTCAGCCGGAGTAGTTTGGGTGACAACTAAATAGACCAGTAATCCCAGGATTGTTGGAATTGTCAAGAAAAATAAATACTTTATAAACCGAGGCTCTTCCTTCTTTTTCGGCTTTCTATACTGCATGTGTGGGATTGCTAATGCCTCTTCTTCATCCTCTTCCTCTCCTCGTATTAATCTAGTTTGGGACTCGTTCGGATTCATGTTTTCCATTTCTACCTCTTCGTCTTCCTCGTTGTTGTGATCAGAAGGTGGTGGCTCCGGCATCTTTGTCTTAATTCTAGTTTATAATTTCACCGCTGCGGGTACTCTAATTTTTATTTTAATTTGTGTTCACTCGTTCTACCACGTTGTGTAATGTCCACCCTGGAATACTGACCCTGAGACATCCCTGTAGCTTTCGCGAATTTTCACCCTTCCCCGGCGCCAAGGCCGATGGATGCATGTTACATAATATTGGTGAATTTTTATTTCGGTTATCTGGCTCTGAATGGAGCTTGTACGCGGTGTTAATATGTTAATATGTTATTTCCAACGTGTATAGTTTCGTAGGGAACAATAAGATGCCCTTATCATTGCATTCCTCGAATCGGGGTCACTTTGGTATCAATGATATATATATATGGAGCTAATGATTAGATCCTATATACGCATCAATTAAAGCACATAGTACCAATTGATTCTAAGTCTACCACTAAACATTTACCAGGGACAGGATTACTAATTGCAACCGTTGTTAAATCAATTCAGTCAAAGATTGATTAATATATATATATTGCTTCAAGAAAACCTGAGCATGTTGCATACATTATTAATTATATATAATATATATATATATAACATGTACACGTCGTACGCGCGCGCAATCCGCGCCAATCACGTGACCAGATATAAAAATTCCTAAAAAATATTGAGAGCTACGAGATTCGAACTCGCGAATCCGAAGATATCAGGGGGCTTACATTTTAGGTTGTACCTAAACCTGACGCCATAACCACTCGGCCAAACTCCCAGAGTTGCTAAAATACGACTCTTTATCACATGTTATGGAATCAATCATAGAGTTAAGCGGTAGGTAACATTCGCGTCGGAAGCTTATCTTTCGTCCGAATATAAAGTGCAATTGTGGGTTTAAAACGCTTAATTTAGGTACCGAAATTGTTTTTTCAGTGATGAATGCCACAGTACCGAAGAATCCAATAGAGGACTGAGATGATATAACAGTTTTGCGCTTTTTGTATGCCGAGCTGCCTATAACTGGCAAATGTTTAAACCTAGTCCTACTCTCTATATAATTACCTATTTACATAGGACTTTAATATGATTTATTATATTATTATTATAGTTCTGCGCTTTGGACCGATACCAGGACCACCCTATCGATCTTTAACATGATGAAACTCGCTTAGAAACAATAATAATAATAATCAATTTTCTCCTGTGTATATAAATTTAAATGAAATAGATACATCAAGCAGGATAATTCGGTCATTGGCCCACTCCAGGCGTTACAGCATGTTGAAGATTCATATGGTGGCGATGGCGTTGGATTTCCCTCATAAAAGTATGAGCATGTAGGAAAAACCTTAACGTATGGCGGGATAGAACTCTCGACTCCAGGACACAATATAATAATAATAATCAATTTACTCCTGTGTACATAATTTAAATGAAATAGATACATCAAGCAGGATAATTCGTTCCAGGACACAATCTACATGAGCGACTATTCCGCAAAAGAGATATCCATCAAGTACAAAAGGTGCGGTAATATTTTCAGAAACTCAACCACCGCAAGAAGGCCCTTTCTAGAATTCAAAAGTGCTTTCAAGTCGAGCTCCGGTGAGGCCCGCACCAAGACCTCTCACAGTGGTGAGGATGTTGACAGTTGTAGTATCTATTTTGAATCTTCATTCGTTGGAAGTGGCATCTAAAATTTCCATGTTGCGTCCTCATTTAAGTTATCCTACTCAAAATGTTGCGGGTACTTTCCCAGAAAAGTTTCTTCAGCGGATCCGGATTTTCTTTTGAATACGCCTCGAAGCCTATATGGTTCTGGTAGAACTGGTCATGTCCTTCACGATGACATCCCTGTTGCCAGTCTTTCCATTTTTCCTTGCTATACTCCTTCTCCTTATCTCTGAGGGACGTGGTGGCGGCATAAGATGCATTCAGTTTGTGACATTATCCATCTTCCATGGGGGTCGACGCGGCCAATAATGGTCTTTGTTAATTTCGGGTTTTTGTCGGGTTCCAGCAAAGAAATCTGCCATGTTTTGTGTTTTGTACCACTACTGCTCCGGTGACTTGTCTGAGCGATAGGGTTGCTAGGATTCGTATGTCGGAACACTCGAATACCATAATATTCCTTCAACTTTCTTACTTTTTGGTGGAAGGGGAGGACTTCCGCGTCCCTGTTCAATGCACCAACAGGGGCCGAAACATACTCTCCCAGAGCTCTCTGACGGGCATTGTTTTGAAAAAAAAAAAAAAAAAAAAAAAATATATATATATATATATATTTGAAAAATCTAATAGAACTGTCAAAATTATTAAATTATCGAATATCAACGCTACTCATACTATTTCCAATAGTAGCGTTCCTTTCCACGACGATAAGACTGATCATCTCCTCCTGAATCTCTATTGCCCTCTTCCGCTTTTCAGCGCCGTGGGGTTAATACACTATAATGAATTGCATCCAAGCCCCCGTTCTTTGAATATCAATATACCTATTTCATTCGATCTTTTGACATCTGCTTTTAATTTATTATTCCAATAAGAGTTCTGGGTCATGAATACTATTCAACGGTTTTATGAGCACATAGCAGATCATTCAAGTTAATATCCCAAACCACAACCGATTTATTCAGTACAATAAAAAAATTACTAGCCAACTGACTTACCATTACTGGTAAACCATAAAACCTTTACTGCCCACTCAATTGACTTAGTTGTCCTTTGTAACTTTTTTTTTTTTTTTTTTCTAATTGAGACGAAGGGGTACTTGAAATTACCGAAGGAACACACTTGCACGTTTCCTACATTTAGCTACGTTTGTTTATTTTCCGACAAAAATAAAAAGAAAGTGTCTATACAAGTCCATAAACAGTTTCGGAAAACTTCCGGTTGCCATAGTCTACCCGCTTTTGCGAAGGATCTGAGACCACTTCCCTGCATTAGATCACCAGCCTCAGAAAAACTTAAGCTTGGCCCCGGATCGTCATAAGTATCGTTGGAAAACAATAATCCTAGATATCCTAGATTTATGTAATATCGATCCAAATACAGATCCAGCCGCACTACACCACACTTTTTCTTTTTTTTATTTTCCCTCCCTTCTTCCGCCTGTACATTCTACCACTGGCATGGTCAATCAGCAGGACCCATGACAGTGGAATTTGAACCAAGACAGTGCTGTAGACGAGGGGAATATAGGGGGAATAGAACTTCCTGCATCAGTAGGGTTGGGACTGCAAATTGAATGCAGCTGTTGGAATGAAATTAACGTTAGAAAACGAATGCACAATCGACTGGAATCATTCGATTCACAAAATAGTCATTGCAAATCATGCCAATCAACTTTATCTCAGATCTCCGATCCAGCCTACCTCACCGCTCGGATCGATCGCAAACGGACGCACTCTGTCTCCGTAAGATTGTATTTTCAAGCCAAGGAAGGATCGACAAACATTGTTTTAGATTCTGGGGCTCTAACGGCACAGACGCGGTGACAGTGCCGAAAAATCCGTCTTTTCTGCAGGGAAGGCGTGACAAGAGGCACAATAGAATTAAACCTAAGACTAAGATAAGCGCAGATAAATTTGACGTGCCATTGTGACTTTTTGGTGACAAATTTGAAACGACAGAATGCTCCCTGGGGAAGGTCAATCTCATCATTCGCCATAAATAGCATCATCATAATCATCATCATAATCATCATCGGGCCAACGTTGTTTTCCATCAAGTAGTGATTAAAACGTTCTCACTTAATGAGCTCCGCCAAATAAAATCCGATCGTGTATTTTTTTCTTCAAAAGAACGACGCGAGTGGTCTGTGCACCAAAAAAAGAAAATATTCTTCCATTCTCCGATCGATCGGGAAGGGCAAGGTTTGGGATATGACTGGGATGAAAACGAAAGAAGGGATAGCCTGCATACCTTTTCTATAGTCTTTTGGATATTATGATGAAATCAAAAAATTTTAGTAGGATTAGCTAAAAATCAATGTAAATTAATTGTGTGGGAATCTATTGTTATTAGTTTCATTTTCAGGGTTGTCCAAAAAAATCACTGTGAACCCTTGCGACAACAACAACACGTCAAAAGAATTTCATGGGTAATATATTATAATACTGCAGTGAAGATCATTTACTTACCATAGAAATGAGTGGTTGACTGCCGGAAGGATCGAGGATATTATTTCCAATTGCAGGAATTATGCGCCAATCAAGGATGCCAGAGGTTCTACAGTAATCTCTCCCTTGAATTAAAATATTATAAAAGGGAGTCAATTGGCTGCTCAAATATCTCTCCTTCATTCCGTGTCTTCACAGTCATTCGTTTTATAAATCTAACCCACTCTACACTCTTTTAAACCTCCACTACTAACTTTTTGCATATTACTAAAATGGTCGCCGTAAACCAAGTTGCTCGTGCAAATGCTAATGCTGCCGCTCATGTTGCTCCAGTATATGCTGCCAACCCAGCATTACACGCCCGTCATGCTGCTCCAGCACCAATGCCTGAATCAGTGACAATTGCTCAAGTCAATGAAAAGCGTGATTCTGGTCTTGTTTCGGATCTCATTGCTAGACTTACCAAGGCCATTAATGATCTCGGCCTTAAGAAGAGAGACGGTGTTGAAGCCAGGGACCTCGGTTTGGTCTCCGACCTCGTTTGCAAGCTTGATGCTGCTTTGCAAGATCTCGGTCTTAAGAAGAGAGACTCCGGTCTTGTTTCCGACCTCCTCGAAAAGCTCTCCAATGCTGTCAAGGATCTCGACCTTGCTAAGAGAGATGTTGAAGCTAGAGACCTCGGATTAGTCTCTGACCTTGTTTGCAAGCTTGATGCTGCTTTGCAAGATCTCGGTCTCAAGAAGAGAGACTCCGGTCTTGTTTCCGACCTCCTCGAAAAGCTCTCCAATGCTGTCAAGGATCTCGATCTTGCTAAGAGAGATGTTGAAGCCAGAGACCTCGGTTTGGTCTCCGACCTTGTTTGCAAGCTCGACGCTGCTTTGCAAGATCTCGGTCTCAAGAAGAGAGACTCCGGTCTTCTCTCAGATATCATTGCAAGACTCACCAAAGCCGTTGATTCGCTTGGTCTTAAGAAGAGAGACGGTGTTGAAGCCAGAGATCTCGGTTTGGTCTCCGACCTCGTTTGCAAGCTCGACGCTGCTTTGCAAGATCTCGGTCTTAAGAAGAGAGACTCCGGTCTTGTTTCCGACCTCCTCGAAAAGCTCTCCAATGCTGTCAAGGATCTCGACCTTGCTAAGAGAGATGTTGAAGCTAGAGACCTCGGATTAGTCTCTGACCTTGTATGCAAGCTTGACGCTGCTTTGCAAGATCTCGGCCTTAAGAAGAGGGACCTTGGATTACTCTCTGACCTCGTTTGTAAGCTTGATGCCGCTTTGCAAGACCTTGATCTCAAGAAGCGAGATACCGTTGAAGCCAGAGACCTCGGTTTGGTCTCCGACCTTGTTTGCAAGCTCGACGCTGCTTTGCAAGATCTCGGTCTTAAGAAGAGAGACTCCGGTCTTGTTTCCGACCTCCTCGAAAAGCTCTCCAATGCTGTCAAGGATCTCGACCTTGCTAAGAGAGATGTTGAAGCTAGAGACCTCGGATTAGTCTCTGACCTTGTTTGCAAGCTTGATGCTGCTTTGCAAGATCTTGGCCTCAAGAAAAGAGATACTGGCCTTGTCTCAGACCTCCTCAAAAAGCTTTCGGCAGCCGTTAAAGATCTTGGCCTTAAGAAGAGAGATACTGTTGAAGCTAGAGATCTCGGATTAGTCTCTGACCTTGTTTGCAAGCTTGACGCTGCTTTGCAAGATCTCGGCCTTAAGAAGAGGGACCTTGGATTACTCTCTGACCTCGTTTGTAAGCTTGATGCCGCTTTGCAAGACCTTGATCTCAAGAAGCGAGATACCGTTGAAGCCAGAGACCTCGGTTTGGTCTCCGACCTCGTTTGCAAGCTCGACGCTGCTTTGCAAGATCTCGGTCTTAAGAAGAGAGACTCCGGTCTTGTTTCCGACCTCCTCGAAAAGCTCTCCAATGCTGTCAAGGATCTCGACCTTGCTAAGAGAGATGTTGAAGCTAGAGACCTCGGATTAGTCTCTGACCTTGTTTGCAAGATTGATGCTGCTCTGCAAGATCTTGATCTCAAGAAGAGAAGCAGTACCCCAAGCAGCTCCAACAACTCTACATCTAACGCCACATCCTCTGCTGCACCAACAAATATTAGTGAAAACGGTGTTCCATCTGTGAAGGCACCAAAGGCTATGATCTGCTTATTTGCTGGTATGGTTGCTGCTTTCGGTGTTTCTGCTATCTAAAAATTTCGCACATGATTTAAAATATTTCGTTTAATGTTTCTGTAGAATATAATATGAATTTATGGGTTTTTTGTTTTAATGTTAGTTTCCAAAAGCAACGTATAGTTTCCATGAGCTATTTAGAGATTTGCTAGTGCCCTTTAAAAATAGTTTTGTATCATTAAGAACAAAGTATAATGCAAATTCATAATCAGTAAGTAGCAGTATTATAACACTTGATAAAAAAGCAAGAAAATATCGTTGAGGGGAAACCACGGTGGATTGGTTTGAAACTAACAGTTTCTACAGGGCTGTGGATAATATTGAGCTCCTGTTATGTTGTACGGACTCATTGGACTATTTTTTTTCCCTTTTTGGCGGTGAGGGAATCAAGTGGTTACATAAAGGTCGGAATTAGTTATTTTACAAACGGAATATAAGTGTCATGGATACTCTCTGGCTTCCGGGATGTCAATATTAATACTGCCATTCCACTTGAACTTGTATCGGTGGTTTACGACTGGAAAATTGAGATTCACATTATTAAAATAGCAATCAATAATATTAATGCTGCATTTCTTTTCGATTATTCACTTACCATTAATGAAAGGCGGTCACACAGATTGTATATTGACGAGGTGTACACTGATCCCAATTGCGTACTAATCAACCACTTTTCACATGTGTCTCTCAACGGGAGTATGGTACTACACACTTTAACAACTAGTGATAGAGAAGCGTAGAAGTAACTCCTTTTTTAAAAAATTAATACGATATACCATATTTACATATTGTTTCTGGGGTTTATAATTGAGGGACTACGTTATTCCAAGACCAAGTAACGAGGAAATATCGTGCCAACCATAAGAACAGGGATCAGAGTGATGAAAATACTTATCCACAAGCATCCACCCATCGCTTCTGGTGCCAACCTGCATCGCAGCCCCAGACAAAGGTATCGGGGTTACTAAATAAGCTCACTCTCAATTAACATACATTACGACCAAATTTTTTGGTACCCGTACCCTCCGCCGGCCCATATGATTGTACATAGTAACCAACCATCAATATGAAGTAAAAAACGTGAGATAAAATGAAAATACAATGGTATCGAATCGTCGTTTTCATTAAGAAATGAGGTTTGGTATTCGTATTCCTATATTCTGATTGTTAATTACCACATACCTTATCTACGTGTACGAAATGAATTATCCGGACTAATTAACCTTTATTCATTCACAATTAATATTTAGGTTATTTCTTCGTATTTCTTCGTATTTTGTCGCCATTATTTGCACAATTGCGCTGATCATAGGATATTAACACATATCCCTAGATTCCAGGGTGGGTTTTCTTACCACTAGTTCGAGCTTTCTTGATTCCAACTTACTGTTGCAGCCATCTGTGAACGTCGAACGCTTTCTCACACATGGGGTACAAATAATAATCTGTTTCTAGATCGGTACTTAATCCATAAGACTGGTATGCTAACACCTACACAGGGTTTCGACGCAAAAAAAAAGAAATATATCAATAGTAATGTTGATCGACGCGTTAACAATTTCCCCAGCCCCTAAGACGCGTAAGAATTTGAGAATTTGACTGGCGATGTCGACCAACAGTACCAGTACTAGTATAGTAGGGCTGGTCACGTTGCTAATTTCAGTGTGGTTTGAGTGTCAAATGTTATGTAGTGGATAACAGAATAGTTCTAACCCTACGTGAAATTACATTAGCGAGTTACGGCTTCGAGCCTGTCCTTATCGTTAATTGATACTAAAAGCAACGCTTACCCGGCCTTTCAACAAACCATCTCCACGCGCGCACGGTAACAAGCTTCCTGAGCCACATCGTTTGGGACTCTTAGTACAAATTACTACCAGGCTAATTTTGGGGTTATCACGGCTAAAGATATTAGTTGCCCACCACATAACATTTGACACTTAAACTAAATAATTGTAAACTTAAATTAGCAACGTGACCACCCCTAGTATACGTACGTATTGAAATTAAAATTAAAGGTTCCAACGTTAACGGTACGGTACGCGGTGCTATACACGTACGCGTGCGCATGCACTATATATATGCATGCGACACGTGATGTCTGCGCGCAAAATGCGCGCATATCAATGCAAAAAAGATTAATGGTGAGAGCGGTGAGGTTCGAACTCACGCCTCTTACGAGACCAGCATACAAGTAATCTTAACCTGAAGCGGGCGCCTTAACCACTCGGCCACACTCCCATTAACGTTCCGTGTCAGGCCTAACGACCAGACAAAGATGAAGAGTAGGAGCAGACCTACTCCGGGTAACACTTCGACCATACGCCGCACATCTACGAGCACCTTAAAAGATCCGACTCCCAATATTCAGGTAAGACAATTAACATCAACATCTCGATTTCTACTGAACACTAAAGTTCTTCTAAATCAACTTGTGGTTAATTAATCATTACTCAATTCAATAACGATTATCATAATATTATCTGACTCATTATACAGACATTAACTGAATATTGGTAGTCTATAATATTAACTACTTTTAAGGTGAGACATATTTTAAAGTTCTGGGGGAAATGGCCAAGTCGGCAACGCACTCCACTTGGCATGTCAATTCCTCAGGCGCCAGGTTCGAAATGGGCCCGGGGCATCCCGGGTTCGACAAGGGCAGAACAGAGCTCGTGCGCGCCATCCCGTACTTATCGCGTAAGTAAGTCCCTTTCACACTTACCGGGGCACTGGCACAATACGCCGCGAAGC
>PPJG02000003.1:108049-127293 GCA_003705695.2 Blastobotrys serpentis | reverse complement strand
AGTAATCCAGCGCCATCGCCATCATATGAATTTTCAACATGCTGTAACGCCTGGAGTGAGCCAATGAACGAATTATCCTGCTTGATGTATCTATTTGATTTAAATTATGTACACAGGAGTAAATTGATTATTATTATTATTATTATTACTTACAAGTAGGTACCCAGGTAACTACATAGGACTTTAATATGATATTATTATATTATTACTCTCTGTATAATTACCTATTTACATAGGACTTTAATTTGATTTATTATTATTATGAGTGGGCCAATGACCGGATTATCCTGCTTGATGTATCTATTTCATAGAAATTTATGTACACAAGAGTAAATTGATTATTACTATTATTATTGTTATAC
The DNA here is from genome assembly GCA_003705695.2 of Blastobotrys serpentis. Taxonomy (NCBI): domain Eukaryota; kingdom Fungi; phylum Ascomycota; class Dipodascomycetes; order Dipodascales; family Trichomonascaceae; genus Blastobotrys; species Blastobotrys serpentis. The sequence continues at coordinate 126,931 of PPJG02000003.1, read as the reverse complement.
ATTTTTGCTGGTACTAGAAGAAACGTCCGCAATGGTGTCCCTGAGGAAGCTATGACGGACTCTACCTGAATAATCCTGTTTCGGGGGTCTGTCTAGAGATAAGAAAACGAAGACAAAATTTGACCAGAATATTTAAATGAAGAAAAAGGCACGAGTACGGAACATAGTAGATGCCATATCAACAAGAAAACCCCTGAAACTCAGCGGCTATAATTGACACTGCAGTGACAATGACAATCAAGTTACTAATGCTTACATAAGATTAATTAAGCCAAATGCGTTAACCAGGGTCATTCCCCTGCATATGCAGTAGTAAAGGTGCTTGAACATACGAAGTTATATATGAGGTGGTTCTACTATCAAACCCATCCAATGGCTTAAACGAATGATACTCGTACTGTATTACTTAGCGGCATGTTTAAACATGATATACCAACAATGTTGCCATGAATTGATAAAGTCGTATAGACGATACTTTAAATAGCGGGACACCACCATACACACTCCTTCCTTTGTTTTACTTTCATCCCGCAATAATTATGGGGGTGAAACCTGTCACTTGTGCGGCATTTCGGGAAGTTGGAATTTCCGAGGCCGATATATATATATATTGAAACAAGGACATTGCAAATGCGTCAATTTGAAACGTGACTAAACAATGAGCGTACCAAATATTCAGAAAGCTTGCAAATTTAACGCTGAATCTGGAAAGATTGAGGTTAAAGAAACGCCAGTTCCACAGATTGAGGCTAATCAAGTTCTTGTCAAAGTAGAGGGAGCCGGCATCTGCCACAGCGACGTCCATCTTGTAGAGATGAAAAATCCTGCGTACGATGGACTTGTTTTTGGCCACGAAATTGCGGGAACTGTAGTTGCCATTGGCAGCGAAGTGGACAAAAAGTCTGTTGAAGTTGGTAAGATGTATGCTGTCTTTGGGCCGAATGGCTGTGGAACATGCATCACTTGCCGAGGAGGCCACGACAATGTCTGTACCCATCATACGGGAAACTACGGAATTGGAATTGATGGAGGATACCAAGGATATGTAGCCGTGAAGCCTCAACATCTTGTTCCTGTTCCGGATGGTGTTTCACCAGCTAGTGCCGCCGTCACTTCCGACGCAGTTCTCACTCCATATCATGCAGCAAAGCAAGCGTCCGTTACATCTCAATCTAGCGTTCTGATTTTCGGCTTAGGAGGGCTTGGGCTCAATGCGGTTCAAATCGTCAAGAAGCATTTTGGTGCCAAACAGGTGATTGCATGCGATCTACGCGAATATACTAAGCTTCCAGACGAACCACTCAACGTTGATGTGGTTCTTGATGTCGTGGGCCTCAAGTCCACGTTTGCGGATGCGCAAAAGCATGTCAAGGTCCGAGGAACCATTGTCCCCGTTGGGTTGGGCTCTCCAAAGGTCGAGCTTGACGTTTATTTGGCAATGCTAAAGGAAATCAGAGTCCACGGCACTTTCTGGGGCACTACAGCAGACCTGATTGAATGCCTTGATATTGTTGCTAATGGAGTTGTTACCCCACAGTTCGAGACATGTGTTCTAGACGATGTGAATGATGTTATCCACAAACTTGCTGAGGGCAAAATTAAGTCACGAATGGTGGCTGTTCCTGAGTAAGTTGATTGATCAAATTATCAGAGCTGTATACGTACGTTATTTCCGACAAAAAAAAAAAAAAATTAATTCAACATTTAAAGCAATTAATTGATTATGAGAGAGAAAAAAAATATATGTACGAATTGAATTTGATATTTCTTTTAATTTTATTTTTATGAAGTCACATCCTTAAACAGCCGTCGGTTCGCTGTTAACCGGAGAAATCCAACAAAAAGGCACTACTACACACACACAACAAAACCCTCTTCGGGGAGCTGCGGCGATATATAGTTGGGAACTTCGGCTGACTCAACAAGTTTATAGTAGTGAACAGACACCATGGTTAAGGCTATTATCGCTCCTTCTATTCTCTCAGGTTAGTATATACTACAAATGTGGAATTTTTTTTTTTTGTGTCTTTAAGAATCTGAGCTGACAGTTTTCTCCAGGTGATTTCGGTGACCTCGGTCAAGATAGCAAGCGTATGCTTGAGCGTCGAGCCGATTGGCTTCATGTCGATGTCATGGATGGCCATTTTGTCCCCAATCTTTCGTTTGGCGCACTAGTCGTTAATGGACTGCGCAACAAGATTCCTAAAGGCGAAGCGTTCCTTGACTGCCACATGATGGTTTCCAATCCGACGCAATGGATTAAGGACATTGCGAAGGCCGGCGGTGACCAATACACATTCCATTTTGAAGCCACTGACGACCCAGCTGGTGTTATTGAGCAGATTCGTGCTGCTGGCATGAGGGTTGGAATGGCCATCAAGCCAAAGACCCCTGTTGAAGACATCTTCCCATTGGTTGACAAATTAGACATGGTTTTGATCATGACCGTCGAACCAGGGTTTGGTGGACAAAGCTTTATGGAGGACATGATGCCAAAGGTCACTGCTTTGCGTCAAAAGTTCCCAGAGCTTGATATCGAAGTTGATGGGGGTCTGGGACCTGATACCATCGACACGGCCGCCGCTGCTGGCGCCAATGTCATTGTTGCTGGCACCAGTGTCTACAAGGCTGATGATCCTGAGAAGGTTATGGACCTTATGAGAAATTCCGTAGCTGCTGCCATCAAGGCATAAGAGAGTACATTTCCCAAGAGTCGCAGAGGCGTATACGTAGTAGTAGACAAGTCCATCCATTCCTCTTCAGCCGCCTCTTCGGTTGCATGTTATGTCGCTCCGCCCTGCGTCACATATTCTGCCAATTATTGCCCAGTCTTTTCACTGCATCCGTATCATCATTATCCAAAATAGTCAGAGTTGATTGCTATTACATTTGACTTTTTTAAACTATGATGAAGATAGGCGGAGGCCAATTGCATTGCGTTGAATGACGTAAAACCGCCTTCGTGTAAGCTTGCTCCTGTGAACTTCTAACACAGATACAGATAAATTTCTAATAATTTATCCCACGACAGTGCAAGAGATCAGCTCGAGTCTTTTTTGCCAGACTGTCATCCCGCGCCGGAGAGGGTTTTCTATATGCTAAAAATTCATATTGAAAATTGATGATAAGAAAAAAAAAAAAAAAAAAGACAGGGAAACAAGTTACAACAACAATCTTGATTGGTTTTCTTCTTTTTGCCAATTCTACAATAACATGGTAATATGTGGGGTCGTGATGGGGATTAAAATTATTTAATAATAATCATAATAAAAATAAACAAAAAAAAAAAACATGTATCTATTGTTCATATGAGGCGAGGCTGTTGTATACGGCCGACAGACAATTTGCTATAGGCTTTAGCAGCAGCTCTGGCGGAAACCTGTATGGTTCATATGAGGCGAGGCTGTTGATAATGCACTTATATCCCCCCCGCCGACAATTCGCTATAGGCTATAGCAGCCCTGGCGGAAGTGATGTTAGGACACAATTTTTTTTTTTTTTTTTTTTCTTTTTACCCTCGGTGGGTACCTTTTCCGACCAGCCTCGGCGAGTTGTTTGACCGAGAGAGATGTCTGGGCGATAGAGAGACAATCACACAAAATGTCAGGGCCGATTGTGGTGGGCACAAAACGAAGTGGATTTTTTTAATTTTTGTCTCCTCCGGGTGATGATCTGCTCTGCGAGGCTAAGGTGTATTAGACATGATACACTACTCGAGTCCCTTTTTGGGAAGGAACCTTTTCAGCTGCAGCTAACTTCTTTGATGAAGAGTGGGATGTGTCTATAATTTTACACTATATGCTATTAATACAGTCAAAAACATGTGTAACATGTTCTGACACTGAAAATTTGTAATTTTTTGGACAAGATAGAATGGCTGGTGTCGGGGGAAAAGAGATGGGTACTATTAACAAAAAATAGTCTACTCACTTCGACAAGGCAACCAACCAACCAACCCTCGAAGAGTTGTGAAATATCGGGCTCCCGGGGAAATACGAACTTCTACCCTGAATTTGCCCAGCCTGGTATTGCAGGTTTCAAAAAAAAAAAAAAAAAAAGTGGAAAAAGAAAAAAACAAAAAAAAAAAAAATGCAGTATCAAATTACAGTATTGGGGCCTGTAATGCTTCTAAGATGGGATGACTCGAATAATTCACCCCCATTCAAATTCCATGAGTAGAAATGAACTACATTGCAGCTGCTGGTTCATGTCATCGCTTAGCTCTAAACAGTAATCCTTCGGATACTACCTTCGACATTACTACCCTATTCTGTCGTACACATAAATTTTATGCACTCACACTTGATGAGCTGTGGACATCTCCTTTGGGAAGAATGCAGAAGCTGTGACAGGTTAATGTGTGAAAAGATGCACAATCACTCCGTCACCATGATAACTACAAGACATATTATGGAACAACAAAAATTACAAAAACAACACAACAATCAGCAATGAACAGACAAAGCCAAAACTATGTGGTTGCGACAAAACGCCTTAGAAAGGAACCACAACCCACGGCAATACACAGCTTTGGGTGCAGCCCATTAGGGGACCTCTCGTCTCGTCTCCTCCACCATTGTCTCGCTAGAAATGTTTCAGCCAATCGATAAATGTCGCGCGCACGCGAAATGCGGGTTGTGCAGAAAAAAATCAAGTTGAGTGTGATTCAAGAGGAAAAATAAAATATACATATAAAAAAAAACTGGCATGCGTGAGGAGGTGCAGCAAATTGCATTGGACTTTTTTTCCTCTTGTTATTACTACTTTGTTTGATATACACTAATTTTTGTATAAAAAAAGGCGAGGATACTGGGTATTCTGGTTTAGATAAAAGCGAATTCTATGCAATATAAGGAAAGCGGAACTGGCTCGCCGCAGCACGGGCCTTCTCCACCAGCGGGAATGGCAGCCGGACCAAAACCCACGGCTGCTGGAGGACCGGTCAAAAGTCGGATTCGGAGCAGTGTCATTGGTCCTGGAAGTCCACCTACTAGTCCAAAGGGCATTACAGAACTTGGCAATAGCAGCATGTCAGCGATTGTTCCTCCATCGCCTCCGCCTTCGTCGCGGTCGTCTTCTTCAGCCTCAGTCAACATAACGTCGACGAATGACTCTCGACGGCCTTCTGGTAAGCAACAGCAGCAACAGCAGCAGCAATCCTCTTCAACCAGGTCGTCGATCGCCAGCGGACAACAACAACATTTGCATCAAATATCCCGAGATTTATGGGACAGATATTCTAAAATAGCACTCAGAGCAAAACCGTCGGACCCGCTCACCTATGCTGGCCCCCGGAAGGAAGCATTTCTTTTGTACAACAGAGCAAACACTCCTACCCGTCGTATGGACACTATAGAATTATGGACAATAATGTCATTGCGCCTTCTGTTAAAGTCCTCTCTATTGTTTTCTCCAGTGGCCGCTACCATCAAGAAAATGGGACAGTCTTCATCCAACGTCATTCTGGACATCCACAGCGCACTCAAATCGCCCTGGGGCTGGCAGATCGCTTTCGATTACCCCAATGCTACCATCTATGGATACGAGGTTGACCACACCGGTTCTATCACCAGTCCCTGTCGGGAAGTCGGCCCCTCCAACTACATACCTGTAGTCGGAGATAGCCTGCTCTCGCTGCCGTTCGATGATGACATGTTCGACGTTGTCACCTGCAAGTCCCTATGGTATTTCCTCCGAGCTGACCGATGGGAAGATGCATTGCGAGAAGCCTATCGAGTGCTCAAGCCTGGTGGCGCCCTGGAGCTCACAGTCAGCGATTATGACTTCATTAATAAGTCCGCAGACGATGAATATTGGTCCAATCGGCTTATCGAGGGAGTCAAGCGACGCGGAATTCATCCCTATCCCAGCATTATTGCCCCTCAGACAATGTCGCAACTCGGCTTCCAGAATGTCCACAGAGCTCGAGTCGCACTGCCACGCGGCTGGGGTGGTCAGATTGGCCAAATGACAGAGTTCCAATCAATGTACTATGTCGATTCCATGTTCATGTATTTTGCGGATATAAACGCTGAAGAGATGCCCGCCTTAAAGTCCTTCATTTGCGGCCCGCCAAATGGGGTTCGCCCATCCAATTCAGCAACCAGCATTACTCTCTGCTATGGTACCAAACCGTTCCAATAACCTCTCTATCTCTCACACTCTCACATACCTTGTATTTTTATTTATCTCAATATATATTCGCCCTCCTCGGGCTCTCCCTCCCCCACCCCCATTCATTGTTTATCCAATACGAAATCTTCTAACTATCCCATCCCAGCCATAAAACAGTTAATTAGTTATTCAATCTATATACATCGTCTACATTATCATCTTCCGTGTCGTTGTAGTCAAAGAAAACGTCGTCATCATCGTCCTTTTCATGATCCTCAAAGTCACATGCTGTCGAATAATGCTTTCGATCTCCTCCATATTCAACATTTGGTCCCGGATCAGGATAGACAAACTCCCTACCTTCTGGAACAACACAGCTACCATTTAATTGGGCAACAAACATTGGAGGCCCCTCAAGCTCGGTCGCGTTTGGGCTCGGGTTCTTGATATCCACCCATGCACAATTGTGATAAAAGTCCCTATTCCCTGATCGACTAATCCAGCTCCATGAAAATAGAGCTTGTCCTTGTGGTGCACTTTCTGGTATTTCAAAATCGTAATCCAGCGCTATCGGACACCCGCCAATAATAGACTTGATCACTGTAAAAGTTTCCCCCTGATCGTATGACAATGACAATTGACATGACCCTCCATGATGTGTAGCTTTCCCCATAAGACTGAGCGTATATGTTTCGCCTACCGTGAACGTTTCAACTGATGCATTTTGTGAACCCTTGTGATACCCCTTGCAAGGATACTCTCCTAGAGGGCTATTGTACGAATAATCGATATCTGAATAATCGTGTTTTAAATTGTACTTTGACCTGATAGGTGCAGGGAAGTACATTTCCATATGTCCGTAGACGCTTGGAATTAATGCTGCCTGTAAGATGGTTGATAGCTTCATCACTATCAAGAGATGCTGTATATATATTTCACGTTCCACTAAAACCGAGAGTACTCTGATGGTTTATTTTTATTTATCATACACCAAGGATTTTGGTTCTATGAACCTCTATTTATACTAGTTCTATTTTTATTCTTGGCCACAATTCACGTAAATCGAAGATCTTCAGTTAATTTCGCGAGGCAGGCTGTCAGATTCTATATATATATTTATATACTGCCAGTTGTCAATACGTGCCCAACACATTCTAACCCGTTATATTAGTAGCTTTAACAAAATAGCTATATAAAAACAATATTATCAATCCCATCATTTGCATGGAGGGCCGTCATATTCAGCATAGACTACAACCTTCCCCGGATTAACAAAGTTAGTGTAGCGGGCCAAGACAGGAAAACTAGCCACCAATTTTTTTTTTTTTTTTTTACCATCATGTTCAAGAAACAACCAGCATGATCATATGACTTGAATAAACTAACTCTTTTGCTATATTTACTCGTCCCAAGCGAGGATGAACTATAGGGTTGGATAACAAGCCACCTCCATAATTAGCGTACAACACTTCCATGGACATTATTAAGCCATTATAACGACAGGCAACCAATTACGTCGAATAATCGGGGTTAACAGAGCATTAAGGAAATTAAGGCACCTCACTCTAACAGCCCATCGATATGACGTGAATTTATGCTCCACACTAAAACTCCAGTATCTATTCCGCCACTGGGCCCACCACAAAAATGTCTCCGATAAATCCCCGACCCCGCCAAAAATTTCCAACTCTCGCTAGTACTAGAAACACTAGAAAGCATGAACAGTAGGATTATTCCAAAATTTTCTTCTACAATTGGAGGCCTCCGGTTTGCGTCTACATATTCGGTAAGGTCAGTAGGTAAACCAGGCACTCAGAGCTATCAAGCATATCTTCATGACTCGCAAAACAACATTCTCTCATTCTTTCATGACGTACCACTACAACCAGAAAACTCTCCTAGAGATGTGTTTAACATGATAGTGGAGGTACCACGATGGAGCAATGCTAAGTTAGAAATATCAAAGGAACTAAAGTATAATCCAATCGTTCAAGATACTAAAAAGGGCAAACCTCGTTTTGTTAAGAATGCCTTTCCCTTCGTGGGATACATGCACAATTATGGTGCCTTACCTCGCACCTGGGAGGATCCGGCTGAAAAATGTGAGCATACTGGTAACTATGGAGACTGTGACCCAATTGATGTCTGTGAAATTGGAGACAAGATTGTGAATACTGGGGAAGTCAAGCAAGTTAAAGTCTTGGGTATCCTAGCATTATTAGATGAAGGCGAAACTGATTGGAAAGTAATGGCCATTGACACTGCTGATCCACTGGCCGACAAGTTGAACGATATTGAAGATGTCGAGAAGCACAAACCGGGCTATTTGGACTTCACTAGACAATGGTTCAGGAACTATAAGGTGCCCGATGGAAAACCTTATAATGAGTTTGGACTAAACGGTGAATTCAAGGGCAAGGATTTTGCGCTGGAAGTCATCAAGTCAAACGCAGGGGCTTGGAACGAACTCATACAGAGTGGTCACAAGGATATTTCTTGTACCAATTCAACTGTTAAGGGCTCTCCATATCTAACTGCACCAGAGAAATCCCAAATCCCAGAGTCTCGTGCAGAAGTAAATGACACCAACTCAGAACTGGACAAATGGCATTTCGTGTAAATCTAATTGAGTTATTAATTGTTATTGACCGGTTTAGACTTGCAACTAAGAAAGACTATGTTCTGGAGTTTTGTTAAATCTATTATTATTACTATAATTCAAACGTGTAATGGTTGGATTTGTTCCCTTCATGATAAATGGAAAGCCGTTGGCCGATCATTCCGAAAAGGGAAATACCAAACCCTACTAATACTTTGTTCCCCACACAAAGCAATCTATTACAAACCGTCATATCATTATGGCCTACGGATTAGAAGCTGTTGACAATTTAACCGACCCACAAGCTACAGGAACACCTGAACCGCTTCAAATAAAAGATCTTGAGGTTCCTACAACTCATGTTTGTGAAAGAGCATTTGAGCATGTCAAGAACCAGTTGCCCCAAGAGATTATCAACCATTCACTTCGGGTCTATTCCTTTGGGATGGCCATTCTAAAACAACAGAATTATGATGTCGACAAAGAAACATTCTATTTGACTTCACTCTTTCATGATATTGCTGCAAACTCCAAGAATATCCATGGAACGAAGCTTAGCTTTGAATTCTATGGGGGAATATTGGCACGAGACTGGTTGCTGGATGTTGGTGTACATCCAGACAGAGTTGATTCGATTTGCGAAGCCATCTTCCGACATACTCTATTTGTTGGTGGAAAGATCAATGCATGTGGTCAACTGCTGCAATTGGCTACGTTGATGGACGTCTTAGGTCTGCATCAAAACTTGATTCATCCTGACACGGTCCAAAATATCATTGAGAAATATCCACGGCTGAAGTGGAATTTGTTTTTCTCGAAAGCTATGGAAGACGAAATGGAGGCAAAACCTGGTTGTCTAACTACAATCGGTGGGAGCAAGTTCATTGCAAGCATCAAGAAGAATCAACTATCTGACAAATATGATGGCAATGGAAAACTGTGAACACTTATCATTTATATATATCATAGTCTGTACACTTGGTATTATTTTATGAATTGGAAAGTATTGTATCTTTTATCCTTTAAAATGGGTACCGCCCTTTCTTTTACTACGGTTGCATACATCTCCGCATATCAAGCCTCACACAATGAGGCTCGTTATAGATTAGGCGGATCATGTTAAAAAAATTTATTCACAACGGCTTTACGGGTATATTAGTACGAGAAAAGTCTAAAAAAAACTTGATTGATGATCTCGTTGAAGGAATTAGTCTTCATTGATAGGAATGGATTATTGCCAAAATGATAATAACCCTCCCTTTTTTTGAACATATTGACCGTCATATACAGTCTGAACATATATAATGGTAGGGAACCACACTTCCAAAGAAATATTTTTCATTCACCGAAGCAGGCATTTTGTAGATAGCTTCAGCTCGACGGATGTAAATGAAGAGGATAGATATGCTTCAGCGGTCTATCAAACTCCATTATTGGAGGGCATACTCTACTCTCAGAAGCCATCGACAATTTCCAAAACCACTTTCGGAACTGCTAAATCCAGACGGAAATGAGGATCTACCACCAAAATCATTTCGGGCCATTGTAGCCGACATGGAAAGTAGAAAATTGCAAGAGGATGAAGTGTTGAAGGGAGATCGAAGTTTCGTAGGGAGATATGAAAAATTTATTGGGCCCAAAAAAAAATGTACATATTTGGACTACACTGGTGGTCTTCGGGTGGGGGACCTCATTGTATCAGAGAAACATGGTATATCGGTAATTATATCAGGGCCTAAGAGTTTTGAAGATGACTATATTGCAATTTGTACTGTTTCAGGAGCATTAAAATATGTCCGTAAGAGAGATATTTCGCTGAAACTTGAATGCTTTGCACCGGCCCAAATGTTAGAGGACTGCATCAAAGAACTTGTGGTGGACGGGCAACCCATGAAAGTACTCCAGAGTGAAGTTCGTCTGGCAATATGTCGTCCGCTAAGGGATTTCTATAGACATTCGCATTCCATGGCACCATTAATCCGGGATGCATTAGATCAACTGTTTCACAATCTTGCTGATAAGCAAAAGACTACTAGTATTCCATTTTTCGAGCTAGGACGTTTAGTGAGCTATGTCACCCATGTCAAGTACAACAAACCGGAGCTCGAGGCAGATCCAGACTTTTATTTAAAACTACTCCATGAGGGGTTCCCATTACCAACTACCACGACCGAACGTCACGAGGGAGTCCAATCAAAGATTTTGTTTATGACACATCAATTAGTTGAAAAGGTATTCTGCAATAGAGCGCTCCTTGATCCGGTAACTCATACTGTTACTGTCCTATCGCAGAAATCAGTTCAGATGGCAAATTCTGCATTGGAGTCCATAAGGCAAGATAAGGTCGTTAACAAGATCAACCAGATGTTACAGACTGGAGAATCTGTTGATTCACTTTCAAATGATAGTGCTGTGGCTGGGCAGGTAAAGGATGTTTTGTCCTATTTAAAGCGCTATGCCCTAAAAGATTTTAATGATTTAGATGCCGTATCTCATTCGGCCGCTATATCTTTATTACGCCATTTGGAACCTTTCAAAGGAAATTTTATAGACTCAGAATCGGCTTTATCGGTTCAGGCCCAACTGCACAACCTTAATGAACATCATGGCCCTAAAATCGAGAGTGAGAAATTCGCAGCAGTTCAAAGCGAGTTCAATAGCCACTTGTACAATAATCACTCTACACCGATTGACTACTTCCCAGACTCAATGTATCCACACCGACAAGAAGATGTAAGTGGCAGACCGATTTATTGTATTGATTCTGAAGATGCAGAAGAAATCGATGATGGCATTTCTCTTATTAAGAAAAATGATGAAAAATGGATAGTAGGGGTTCATGTAGCGGATCCTGCATCAGCATTAATGACCGGTACAAGCCATTTAAACGAGATTTTGAATCGCGCGTATAGAATATCTTCCACAGCATACCTACCAAGAGAAAGCGTCTCTATGCTTCCGAAAGATTTTAAAGAAGCGTTTGGATTGGACAATGAAAAGTCCAAGGCTGCTCGCCGATGTTTAACTTTTGAATTTCACTATAATCCAAAATATGGTACAGTGGATGAAAGTTCAATAAATATCCGACCACAATGGGTAGAAAATTTGGTTTCATTAACCTATGATCAAGTTGATCAGATTCTCAAGGAATCCCCTAGTGCATCCAAAAGACATGAAGATTTGCATAATATCCACTCCATCGCTCAACAATTTGGCGAGTTCCGTAAAAGGAATGGTGCGGTTGACGTCGACTATCAGTCCTACACCGCTAGGGTACAACTTGATGGTGATTCTGATGATATTGAATTAATCCAAAACAGCAACGCTACAATGACACCTGCTAGTAGGGTTGTTTCAGAGATGATGATTCTTGCAAATCACTTGACTGCCGGGTTTACCAAGACGCGATCTATACCAAATATTTATCGGGCCCAAATGCTCAATTTCACTGATGACGATTCACCTGGGATCAATGTCTTGCAACGAATGAAGGGCGCAACACTAATTGCCAGCCCATATGCCCATGAATCAATGGGGTTGAAGCATTATACACATGTTACATCTCCACTCCGTCGTTTCCAAGATTTAATAGGCCATTGGCAGATTGAAGCACATTTGTCTAATGGCAAGTATCCACTCTTGGACAGATCACAAATATTTACCATGGCAACATGGTTGCATTCTACACAATCTACAATTAACCAGGCACGCAAGCAATCCAACACATACTGGACTTTGCGAAAAATTGAGAGTATGGTTAAAAGCTCAAATACCAACCTCCGATTTGACTGCACAATTTTGAGGCCGAATACTAATGGGTTGGCGTATTGCACCAATTGGGGATTGGATGTCCAAGTTTCTAATCTTCCTTCAGGAGCCAAAGTTGGCGATAAGTTCCAATGCTCGCTGGTTTCTGTCAATTCCAATCTTTATAAATTAACAGTGAAGGTTGACAGTGGACATTTGTAAATATTATTTTATATATCCTATAGACTTGTAATATGTGAATTCTAACGTTTAATTAATTTCCAGAAATTATAGTTTTGTGGAGGAAAAGTACGCGAAAGTTGCCGCGCTCGAAGAAACACATTATTTAATCAACTACCCCTTTGCATAAACGTGGCTAACCCCGATCAATACCAATGAGATTTTCTACTGCAATTATAGCAGGAGGTATTCTTTCTGGCAGTTGTTTCGCCGGTTCTGTGCCGGATATTAATGTTGATCTTCAGGCCAATTGGAATTCGCCTCCTTTTGCATTAGAATTGATGTAAGTTATTTTATTCCCCACCCTCGAAGTCTCAGACTTTGAACTAATTGTGAATTCGAAGCGAATCTATTGCAGGTGAAAATTCTACTGCTTTTTTCCCATTATTAGCAGCCTATGTGGGCCTCAAAGAAATTCGACCTGATGATAACGACCAACAGTTTCATGATGGCCTTTTGGCCCATAGCGTTGAAAGTGGGCTGCTCAAGGCAGAGGATGTAGCGTTTGTGGATTTCTCTTTGTCAATGCATCGATACTCAGCTCTGATCCAGTCTCATTATCAATATTATGATACCGCTGTTCTACCCAAAGTAAGAGAAGAGATTCCAGCAAATTGTGAGAACTTGTTCTACTATAATGGTAAAGCAAGTTGTGATAGTGATTCGGTCTTTGCGTTGGAAACTACTACCTCACAGTCGCAAGACCTTGTCGAACTGTTACCCACAGACAGAACTTTGGGGCAAAATCCTAATGCGCCTATTGCAATTCTCTATGCAGATGTTGAGTCTAAATCATTTTCTAAATTTCATTCCCATTTGTCGGCTTCTGCGTTAAACAACAAAATCCAATATATTATTAGATATAAACCGCCGCGAGATTTAAAGTCCCGTCCAAAGGAAAATTTATCGGGATATGGTGTCGAACTGGCTTTGAAAAGGACCGATTATTTGGTAATTGATGATAGAGATAGCAATGGGGTTAGCACGGAGGATGATCTAGAAGATGGCAGTGGTGATGGTATTACAAAACAAAAGACTAACCCCAAGACTGAAATAAATTTGGCTGATGCTGAAAAGAAATCGGTGAGCAAGGTGAAATTACCCACTTTGGGTTATCGTGCAGCCAATTATATTATGAATCACAAGAATCCATTTGAGGCTCTGGTCAATGTTAGTTTAGATTTCCCACGATATTCTGGTGCAATTGCCGAGCTTGAACCTGAAAAATCAGTTTTCAAGGATGTCAAAGAGAATGCTGTGAACGGAATTATTAGCCCTGGTCAAAATGCATTGCTTATCAATGGGGCACCTGCATTCCCAGTTGATGATAGTGTCTATACGTTACTTGATGTTTTGGACAGAGAAAGGGGATTTGTGAAGGACTTGGGGGATTTGGGTCTTGCAGAGACAAAAGCTTCGAAGCTGATCAACAAGAACTTGCTTGGGTCAGCAGCTGGAAATATTGCACATCGATATGACTATCGTTCTAGTGGTTTGATTTGGTTGAATGATATCGAGGCGGATCTTCAATATAAGAATTGGCCGGATGACGTTCAAATGTATCTGAATAGAGATCATCCAAGCCCATTTTATCCTGTTAGACATAATACAAATTCCTTGGTCCTTGCTATTGATTTCAGCAACCCATCACATCATGGGCTTTTAGTACAGGCGTTCTCGATTCTCCAGAGGGGGATGCCAGTGCAAATTGGCATAATTCCACTAGTTAATACTTTTGAGGGGAAAGAGCATGCTTTAAATATTCATTATCTGGATGAGCAACACCCGAGGATGACGATTATCAAATATATCAATGATGTCGTCAACGAATTTGACAGCAAAGATGCATTGGAGAGGGCTGAAGGGGGAAAAACGGATGCCAAGAACCTGAATGATTATCCACAAGTTGATCAGATCATTCAACATTCCAAAAAATGGGAACAACGATTTGACGTTGGTGATTCTGAAATGCTGATATTCGCTAATGGGCATATGATTGAGCCATCAAATAATTGGATCTTTGAAGCATCCAATATTTTCCAGAATGACCTGGAAATAATCAGAGACATAATTTCCAGTGGTAGTCGGGATTTGGAGATTCCTCTTCGTGACCAATTGATTAAAGATGCAGTTGACGGTAGGAACAAAATTATTAACCCAATCGACGTTTCGACCATTAAATACATGGATTCCACAGTAATCTATGATATTTTGAATGGGGTTTCTGTTCCTAGTATAGTTTCTAGTGGAAATTCAAAGGATGATTACTATTCTACACAGTGGTTTTTTGCAGATTTTGCAAATTCTGAGTCGCTGCAGCAAACTATCAACCTGGTGAAATTTGTAGGTGAAACTGATGCTAATGTGAAGGTCAATATTGTTCCTATTGTTGATTCTACGCTTAAAGAGACTTCACTGAGAAAGAAAAGGGCTGAACACATTGTGAAGGTAATTCAGCTATTGAACAGGGAAGGCAATAAGAACCAGTATGATACGATCACTCCTTCACTTGAAGCAGTTTATGATTATCATTTTGGTTCTGGGAAGGCAGCTTCCAAAGAAGTTCAACCGACTTTGAAAAAATTTGGTCTAGATGGAGAATTTGGATTGGTGGGATCTACAGTAGATATTGAGCCTGACCTTCATGAGAACTTGTCTAACAAATTTTCGTTGTACTGGGGGCTGAAGAGGGGTATGAAGCTTATATCTGATGGTAGAATCGTTTCTATACCAAAGGGAAAGATGCTAGATGCATCTTTGCTAGAAAGTTTACGAAAACGAGAAAATATCTCCCGGGTTGGTCCAGTTATTGAAGAAATCAAGCAGTTGCCAGAGTTGAAAGGTGGGACTCGCGATGAACAGTTCCAACTCTATGATAGTTTTGTCAGCAGATACACCAAAACATTCCATGTTGAAGGCAGGAATGAGTTTTTCATTTCTAATGATGCGGCCAGAATGAATACAGATGAGCTGTCGATTAAAAATTCACTGATCAATGTTACAACGCCCGAAAAGGACAAAGATGCTTTATTAAATATTGTGGCTAGCATTGACCCGATCAGTGAAAAAGGTCAAGTCTACGTTGCTTATTTGCAGGCCCTGTCAGAGCTGCCGTTGGTATCGGTAAAGATTTTAGTCAACCCTGAACCTAACTTGGATACGATGCCATTGAAAAGATTTTACAGGGGCGTTATCCCAGTGAAGCCATCCTTTAATAGCTATGGATTAAGAGAGAAGGAGCATGTGGTATTCTCGGACATGTCTAAGGACACATTATATAACTTGGAGATTCATGCGCCATCATCATGGATTGTTAATCCGGCTGATAGTATTTATGACCCAGAAAATATCATTCTCGACAATGTCAAGGAAGATAATTTGTGGACCAGGTATGAACTACGTCATCTCCTATTAGAAGGGCATTGTAGAGATATCACAGTTGGTGGTGCGCCCAGAGGACTTGGTCTTGATTTGGGCACTGAGGATAAACCTGATATGACTGATACCATTGTCATGGCTAATCTCGGATATATGCAGTTCCAAGCAAATCCCGGTATGTGGATTTTACAGACTAAGGAAGGACGGTCAAGTGAAATTTATAATCTTGATTCTGCAGGAGTGAGTGGATTTGATGGAAGCGGCGGAGTCGATGGGTCTGAACAGTCTAGGAAAGTTCTTATTTCCAAAATGACGGGAAGCACTGTGTATCCTCGATTTAGCCGGAAGAAGGGTAAGGAACATGAAGACGTGTTGGAAAAGTCATCAAAGTCAAGCGGCTCTTTCTGGAATAGACTTAGGAATGTTGCAGGGAGGGAAAAGACTGAAAAGCAAGCAGATATTAATATTTTCACCGTTGCCAGTGGTCATTTATATGAACGATTCTTGAGTATCATGACTTCAAGTGTGATGAATCATACGGATCACACGGTAAAGTTTTGGCTTATTGAAGACTTTTTATCGCCATCATTTAAAGAATTTGTTCCTTTTTTGGCTGAGAAAAACGGATTCGAATATGAGTTTGTGACATACAAATGGCCGCATTGGCTGAGAGGTCAAAGTGAAAAGCAAAGAACTATTTGGGGATATAAAATCCTTTTCCTTGATGTTCTGTTCCCTCAGTCACTTGACAAGGTTATTTTTGTTGATGCTGATCAAATTGTCCGGACGGACTTGAAAGATTTGGTTGATTTGGACCTTGAAGGAGCTCCGTATGGGTACACACCGATGTGTGATTCAAGATCTGAAATTGAAGGATTTAGATTTTGGAAACAAGGATTTTGGAAGAAGTTTTTGGGTGATGAATTCAAATATCATATCAGTGCCCTCTATGTGGTTGATTTGGATAGGTTCCGGGAAATGGCTGCTGGTGATAGATTGAGACAACATTACCAACAACTTTCAGCTGATCCTGAATCGTTGTCCAATTTGGACCAGGATTTACCAAACCACATGCAGAAGCAAATTCCAATATTTTCATTACCACAAGATTGGTTGTGGTGTGAAACGTGGTGTTCGGATGAAAGTTTAAAAACTGCAAAAACCATTGACCTTTGTAACAACCCAATGACAAAAGAACCTAAATTGGATAGGGCACGACGACAAATTCCTGAATGGGTTAAATATGATAACCAAGTCGCACGATTTAATGAGGAATTTGTCAAGTTGAAAGAACAGCGAGGAGAGGAGTCTCAAAGTGCTGCTGATGCGGATGCAGAGGTCGATTTTGAAGATGACGAGGACGATTTTGAAGAGCATGATGAATTGTAATACGCTATATATTACTTTTATACTTTATACATTAAATTAAAATACGTTATTTAATACCCCAGAGAGTGTTCCAGAATTAGTGGTCTTTTTCTTCTCCTCGCCAGCTCGCCTGGTTGCCGTTTTTCTTTGATCGAAAGATCTTCTAACTTCATCATCAGCCACTCCGCGCTTTTCTTGAATGCCCTTGATCATCTTGGATTTCTCCACGTTATCAATAAACGTTCTATTTTCTCTAGTGGCTTGAGCAATTTCAGCTCGCATCTTTTCTTGACGAGCTTGGTTCTCAGCTGTGACCTGTTCGGTCAAATCAGACCATTTGAACTTGTGAAGATATTTAATATTCAAGATATCATCATAAAAGAAGTTTCCTTTTTTACCACCAATGTTGTTTCCATTGAGAGTTTCAGCAGCAATTTTGGCATGCTTTTTCTTCACAAACTCTGCCCAGCCTTCTGTATAGCATTTCTTTCTATTTCCGCCGTATTTTATTCTTCTGTTTCTCGTCTTGGGGTCTTCAGGGGTCATGAAGATTCTATTAACTTCCCCAAATCTCGAGAGAATATGTCGTAACTTTTCTGGTTTCATGAAGGGTGGGATTCTAGAAATATATACAACACCAGACTTTTTGATCTTTTTTTCTTGTTGTTCCAATTCTTCTTTACTTATAGGTTTGACAACCCCGGAACTCTCATCATCTGACAACTGCTCTCCTGAAATTTCGTCTTCGGCTTCACTCTCATCGTTATCGTCAACAGCTGTCTTTTTGATGCTCATGGTACGGCCGAATTCTTCCTCCTCCTCCTCTTCTTCTTCCTCATGAAACTGTTCCCCTTCACTAGAATTGGATCCGGCATTTTCCTCATTGTCTGATCCGTCATCTTGAATCGAGAAAAAATCAGCAGCTCTCTTTCGTTTTGCTGGTGGCATAATTTCCTTTTATCTGTTCCGATAAGAAATTTTTCAATTTGCTTAAAAGCTTCCCTTCCACTACCAAAACACTTTTACGCGGCCCCGATCGCGCAGATCTGATAAGACGAATATGAATTTCCAGCATACGATGAGATTGGAAATCTTCAAATTGTACAATTGAAGGTGATTTGTATTTGCGTAAATGGACTAAATAAGTAATGGGAATGTAATTACTACTGTATATTCAGATGTGGATTGGAATCCAGGGCACCAACCTACCGGCCCTGTAACTCTTTGATTGATTTTCTACCTAATTATACCTCATAAAGAGTATATCCTAGCCTCCATTTTAATACAATTAAACATTGATTGATAGTCATCTGTATAAAAGATTATCCGCATTTTATTATATTATTCGATTGAAAGTTGTCTGGAAAATCATCGGATTTAAATGGAGGTAGTGTTGCCATCCGCACAACTTTTTTTTTTTTTTTTTTTTTTTTTTT
>PPJG02000003.1:69627-107949 GCA_003705695.2 Blastobotrys serpentis | reverse complement strand
CGAAATACGGAGAAAGACAGGGATTTCGTCCCAAGAGCCAGCAGGATTTCGGAGATGGAGGTGCTTATCCGGAAATTCATGTCGCACAATACCCATTAGATATGGGTCGAAAGGATAAACCAAAGAGTGAGAAGACTTTAGCGTTGCAGGTTGACTCTGAGGGGAAATTGAATTATGATGCAATTGCAAAGCAGGGACACGAGCCCGGTAGAATTGTTCAAACTTCATACAAAGATTTAGTTCCCTTACGACAAAGAGAAAAAGCAGGGGAAATTTCGTTATCCCGTCCTACAGAAGAGGCAGTTAAAGAAACAACGAATAAGACTAAGGCTGCAATTGATAAAATTCTGTCTGGTAAGATAGCATCTTCGAAACCGCAATCGGTCACCAAAAAACCTGGACAGGCCACTTATGTTAGGTATACGCCTTCTAATATGATGGGAGAAAGCAGTAATCAAAAGCATGGACAGAGAATCATCAAGATGGTGGATACAGAGGAAGATCCATTGGCACCACCAAAATTCAAGCATAAGAAGGTTCCTACTGGGCCACCATCACCTCCACCACCAGTTTTAAGATCGCCTCCGAGAAAATTAACTGCAAAGGATCAAGAGGATTGGTACATACCACCAAGTGTGTCGAATTGGAAGAATCCAAAAGGGTTTACTATTGCATTGGATAAGAGAGTTGCTGCTGATGGCCGTGGTATAGAAAACGAAGACGGTTCAATGGTTGTCAATGATAATAAGGCCAAGTTGGCAGAAGCGCTGTATGCTGCTGATCGATCTGCTAGAGAGGAAATTCGACAGCGTTCTGCAATGCAGCAAAAATTGGCAGAAAAGGAACAGGCCGCAAAGGAAGAGCGATTGAGTGAATTAGCCAAAAAGGCAAGAGAAGAGCGACAGAGAGAATCTGCTGCTGCTCCCTCACAACGTGACGAATCTTCTGAAGAAGACTCTGATACTCCAGAATCACGAAAACGTGCCGAAATGAGGGCTGAGCGCAAAAAGGAACGAGAAAGAGAGTTTAGAATGTCTCGTATGGGTAACGAACGCAAAATCAAAACGTTGGCAAGAGATTCTGGTGAGGATCGAGATGTTTCTGAAAAGGTTGCCCTGGGATTGGCGAAACCAACAAAGCCATCTGGTGAGTCTCAGTTTGACTCTCGGCTGTTCAGTCAAGTTTCTTCCGCAAACACCAGTAATTACAATGAGGATCAAATTTATGACAAGTCTCTGTTTTCTGCTCGTGAAGCTGTACAATCTATTTATAGACCTCGTGGTGGGGCCCATTCTGCCGAGGATGAGGCGGACAAGGAATTGAGTCGATTCGCTAATGAACGTAGATTCCAAGGTCTTGGTGCTGGCGGTGAAGGCGGTGAAACTAGGGAAGGGCCTGTTGAGTTTGAAAAGGATGAGGACGATCCATTTGGCATTAACAAAATGGTGAAAGATGTTCAGTACGGGCTAGAAGAGGAAAGGGCCTCTAAGAGACAGAAAAAGGATTAGTTTTTTGTAATTATTAATTTATTTCATCTTTCCATTCAATTTTTAACACAGCTCCCCTGTCCAATACGGGTGAACGATTGAATCCCAGAATGCACCGAGACAGATTGCGTCGCTGTCTCTTTGCTGGCGGTATTTTTACCCATATCGAATGGCATACAGCGAGAGCAGGCCCCTATCAATCAAAACACAACACTCGCACATTCCTCAATCTTCTTCTTCAATCATATCTTCGGGATTATCTTCAACCCCTTCCAGTTCATCAATTGCTCTTTTGTTACGAGAAATTGCATATAATTCGCACTTCTTAATCGTCCCGCTAACTCTCTTGACAGTAATAATACAATTTCTACCGTTCAGCTCGCGGATATCGCTTAGCACCGCCCATATCATCCTGAATTGAGGCCGTGTAACCCTGACAATCCCCGTAGATGTCCGCGGACTAAAATATTTCACAGCTATAGAACTAGCAACTGCCCCTGCCCCGTATTCGCCAAAATCCTCCTCCACTTTTTCTCGTAACAATTTGGTGAAAAATCGACCGTCCACACTTTTTTCCGACGTTTGACGGAGATTCACCCGGTTCTTACCCATCGATCCAGTGAGATTGTTATCATCAAGTTCATCGGGATAAAGCACCTCAAACAATAGGTAGCGGGTCTTTAATCTAACCATGGCGTATATATAAGTTAACCTCGTCGAAATCTCTCTTTGTCGGCCCGAGAAACAGAGGCGGTCGATACCCAAATTTTTCTTAACCTCGTTGAACCACCGCCGCTCCGAACTTGCAAAATCGTCAGCCGTGTGCTAACCTCAAGCGTGAACTTTGGAAAAATAAATAAATAGTCCCCGGTTGAATGATCAAGTGTATCATTTCATAGGCATCATTATATAACATGGGGAAGAGAAAGCAGAAAATTCCTGATGGTCTACCGAGTGAACTAAACACATATTATTACAGGAGGTATTCATTATTCTCAAAGTTTGACAAAGGCATTCAGTTAAATCACGAACAATGGTATTCTGTGACTCCAGAATCGATAGCTAGGATAACAGCAAATCAAGTTCAATTGAGGTTTCCCCATTGTCAAACTGTTTTTGACCCTTTCGGGGGAGCAGGAGGTAATACCATCCAGTTTGCATTGAAGTTTCCTAAAGTGTGGCATAATGAAATTGATTCTGAATCTTCCCGGCATGCCATCAACAACTCTAAAGTATACGGAGTTAGGGACAAGATTAGTTTTCTGAATAAGGATTTCTACTCCATTAAAACGGACGATGTCACAGAAAACATTGACGTTGTGTTTATGAGTCTTCCGTGGGGTGGACCAAAGTACCTTTCAGATGAATATTGGGATTTGAAAGAGAATAAGGTGTTTGAAGCAGTAGACAAAGCCAGAGAATTTAGTCCAAACGTATGCTTGTTCCTACCAAAGTCTTCCAAATTGGAACAAGTTGCAGAATTGGTAAACGATCCTGGATTAACCGCAGATGTGGATTATATGTTTGTCAAGGGAAAATGTAAAGGCATCTGCGTGTATTTTGGACCGGATCTTGTACATAATGATTTTACGATTTGAATGAACCTATTTTTATGTGTGTGGTCAAACCCGCTGTTATGGGTTAAAATCCTACCATTAACTATACAAGTATATAATTTATATTCACTTTATTCTTGAGAGAGAGATTTTTTTACAACTTTTCCTTGAATAATTTTTCCAACTCAGAGATGGCTTCATCAACCTTGCCAACTTCAGTACCGCTACCTTGAACAGTGGCACCCTTTCCACCAGCCTTACCACCAATGACCTTTGAAACCATGGTACCCAAATCAGCTGCAACAACACCCTTAGAAGCGGCATCTTCAGAAATGAAACAACCGTGAGCAACTCTGCCTTCTTCTTGATCACCGGCAAAGAGGTAAACAGATTTGGTTGGCTGCTTAGACTTGACATGGTTGATGGCTTCAGAAATGGCCTTGGCATTAGCGTGAATGTCGTTAACAGTTCCAACAAAGTAATTCGAAGATTCATTGTCGGTGAAGTGGCCAGTGATGAGATCAATGACCTTCTTAGCCTCAGCCTTTTGCTTGGCCTTGACTTCTTCAGACAACTTCTTTTGGATCTTTGTGAACTTTTCGTTCAAGGCGTTCTTGGAAAGAACAGAAACAGACAACTTTTTGAGCTCAACGCCCAATTGCTTGACTCTGGCTTCCTTTTCAGCACTGAGTGGGAGAGACTCGACGGCAGTAAGCTTTTCATCGAAGGATTGGGCAAGCTTTTGAACTTCATAAGCATCAAAACCAGTAACTGCCACAATTCTACGAATACCCTTGGCAATACCAGACTCTTCAATAATGATGAGCTCCTTAATTTCACCAGTTCTTGGAACATGGGTACCACCGCAGAATTCGATGGACAGCTTGTGCCATTTTTCATTCTTTGGATCAGCAAGCAACTCATCAACAGAGGCACCAATGGAAACCACACGAACTGGATCTGGGTAAGTTTCACCGAAAACAGCACGAACACCGTTGATAGCCTTGGCTTGATCGAGAGAGACATCTTGAGCATAGACGGCGACGTTTTGCTTGATGTAGTCTTGGCAGATCTTTTCGACCTTTTCAACTTCAGCCAACGACAAGGCAGCCTTGTTGGAAAAGTCGAATCTGAGCTTTTCTGGGGCAACCAAAGAACCCTTTTGGTCAACTTGGTCTCCCAACACTTCTCTCAACGCATAGTTGAGGACGTGGGTACCAGTATGGTTCTTTCTAATTGGAGCACGTCTTAATTCGTCATATTCACTAATGACCTCATCGCCAACCTTGAGGGCACCATATTGAATGAACCCAGTGTGGAGGACGTAGCCAGCGTAAACTTGGACATTTTCAACTTGGAATTCAGTCTTGCCATCAATGACAATCTTACCAGTGTCGTATTCTTGACCACCCTGTTCAGCATAGAAATTGGTCTTGTCCATGAGAATACCGATTTGAGTTCCTTCTTCAGTGATGGATTCGGTGGATTCAATGAATCCATCTTGTTTGGTATAAATAGCAACAATCTTAGAGTTGATGTCATCAGTCTTAAACTTGTGAGAGTCGTCAGTTCGTGGAACGTTGTCATTACCGTCGAGCACAGCGAGAGAGTGGACATCCAACTTGAGCAAATCCTTTCCACCGGATCGTTTTCCACCCTTAGAGGCCTCCTTGGATTCCAAACGCGCCTTTTCGAAAGCTTCTTCATCGATTTCTAAACCGGCTTCTTCGGCCATCAATCGGGTCAAGTCGACTGGGAAACCATAAGTGTCGTATAATCTCCACACATCCTTACCGTTCAAGGACTTTTGACCACTGGCCTTGGCTTGAGCTGCATATTGTTCGAACAATTTTTCACCTCTATCCAAAGTACGGGCAAAGGACAATTCTTCTTCATTAAGGATTTCAAAAATGTCTTCAGACTTTTTTTCCAACTCTGGGAAGATTTCCTTGACTTGTTCAATAAGAGTTGGAGCAAGGCGAGAGAAGAATGTACCAATTGGAACGTCAAATCTCTTTCTAACGAAACGAGCACCTCGTCTCAAGATTCTACGAAGGACATAACCACGACCTTCATTGTTTGGAACACCGCCGTCAGCAATGGCAACAGTCAACGTTCTAACGTGATCAGCAACCACACGATAGGCAGTGTCAATGCCATCAGAATCTTCTTCTCCGAACAAACCCTTGTATTCACGAGCACCAGTGAGCTCTTGGATCTTGGCGAAAAGTGGTGTGAAAACATCAGTGTCATAGTTGGAAGTCTTGTTTTGCAAGATGGATACCAATCGTTCGAATCCTAAACCAGTGTCAATGTGCTTGGCAGGAAGTGATCTCAGGGACTTGTCAGCTTCTCTGTTGAATTGCATAAACACAATGTTCCAGATTTCAATAACATTCGGATCATCTTGGTTAACCAAATCGCTTGCATTTCGTCCACCAATTCTATCAAAATGGATTTCACTGCATGGACCACATGGTCCCTGGTCTCCCATTTCCCAGAAGTTATCTTCATAGGATCCTGGAAGAATGTGATCTTCCTTCACCCCCAAGTCCAACCAGATTTGCTTAGCTTCAAGATCCGCGTCGAGGCCCGCTTCTGGCGCACCACCAAAGTACGTGACATAGAGTTGATCCGGGTTCAACCCGAAACCCTTAGTCAATAAGTCCCACGAATACGCAGTGGCTTCCTTCTTGAAATAATCACCAAACGACCAGTTTCCCAACATTTCGAAAAAGGTGTGGTGGTATGAATCCTTACCAACGTCTTCCAAATCGTTGTGCTTACCACCAGCACGAATGCATTTTTGAGAGTTGACTGCACTCTTCAACTTTGATAATGGATTGGATGGTTCAATAGTGCCTTGGAAAATCGCCTTATATTGGTTCATACCCGCATTTGCGAATAATAACGTTGGATCTTCATAAGGAATCACACTGGAACTTGGCCAAAAGGTGTGGCCCCGGTTCTGGAAATATTCAATAAAGGTATTACGGACCTGCAAAAGTTAGTCGTCGTCGTCAAGAAACCGAATCGAATGGATAGTTTCAAAAAAAAACTCACCTTAGAGGATGGCCATTCAGTAGTACCGCTCATTCTTGTTGTACAGTATACTCGATTTTGATTTATTAAGAGTCGACGAAAGACCCCGCGCATATGCTGAAAAAAAAAAAAATCGCCAAAGTTGGGAGTACACACATCGAAGTATGACCCATCGATCCCGCCACAATCGGCACAGCCACAGCCACATTATTCGCCGGGGCGTGTGTGCCTCCGGCGGCTTCTTTTTTCTCCGAAAAGAAGCAAAAAAGGTAGCTCTGCGAGGCCATTGCATATATACAGGGATATAAACGATTTTTATTAACAAGAGACAAGATTAGTTTTCTACATTTTTATTCCGAAACGTTGATGGGAACCCCACCAAGCGGATAAGTAGCAATTCCCGCTTTATATCGAATAGTCATGTTCTTCTTATCCTCAGGACAAGAAATGTTGGAAAAGGCTTGACAAATACGAGCAACTGTGTAATAAACCTCGTTGAGGGCCAACTGTTGGCCAATGCAAATTCTAGGACCCCCAGAGAACGGAATGTATGCCCATGGATCTGTAGCTGGATGTCCTGTGTTCATCCATCGTTCAGGCTTGAACTCCTTGGCATCTGGGCCCCAGTATTCCTCATCTCTTTGAACTCCGAATGTATAAATGACGACGGTCTTTCCCTTTGGAACCAAAGTTGGTTCAGATCCATCTGGACCACCGCCTCGTGGTAAAATGATATCCTTCTTTGGTGATCTGACGTTCATTGGAATGACTGCAGAAACCCTCAAGACTTCACTGACGACGGCCTTGAGATATTGGCATGCTCTAAGATTGTCTGCGTTGAGACCATCCTTGGATTCAGAATAGGTTGCAATGACCTCGTTTCGGAGCCTCTCCCAAACCTCTGGGTTGTGGGACAAGTAGAGGAAAGTAAGTGAAAGTAAAGATGAAGTGGTATCTCTGCCAGCGAGGAACACGTTCATACATTGGTCACGAAGCGCAATATCGCTTGGCTCATCCTTTGCAAGCTGGTTCACAAACACATATCGTTCGTCGCCTGTCTTGGAGTAGGATGGAGAGTTGACCACTTCCCGGGCTCTCTGAACGAAGATGTCAAAGAATTGCTTGGCTAGTCGAGTCGATTGGTAGTATTTGATGGAGTTGACGATCCAGTAGAACCCAGTAGCAAATGCACGTCGCATCACAAACTCACTGGAATAATTTAGCGCCTCTTGGAGTTCGGCTGTGGTTGGGTTCTTGTCGTCGCCATTGAGTGGGCCACTCTCCCCGAAAAGACAGCCCAATCGTTCGCCGGTCAAAAACTCAATTGCAAAGTCCAAGGTCAAACATTGGAAGTATTTCATCACATTGACCACGGTCCCACGCTTGGAGCTTTCTCTCATGATTTCAATCAGGTTGTCGGCGTTGGTTTCAAACAGACCGACGTTGGTGATCTGACTTCGTGCAAATTGTGGCTTCAAAACGTTACGCGACGCCTTCCAATTGTGGCCATTCTGCGTAAAGATTCCGTCTCCAATGAAGGAGTGTAACATGCGAGATCTCAATCCGATGGTGAAATCCCAATGGCTGGTGGACAGAATAAACTTGATATTTTCTGGTTCCGTCGTCACATAGGTGTCTCCGGTGATGCTGGTCTTGATGAATGTCTTGCGGCCAAACTTGACAGAGTCCTCTTCAAGTCCTTCCAACAGTGTATTATCCACAGCCTGTTTAAGCTTTTCACATACATATTTCAATCCCAGGAACCCGTCGCTGTTCATTGGCATGGGTGCCACCCCATATTTCTTGCATTTGCTGCGGTATCGGTACATATTGACATATTCATTTGCAATCATCAACACCGGCACCGAAATTGCAAGAATACAGAATGTTTCAACTGCACTGAACCTCAGCTCTATTTGACTCAATTGTGACAAGAGATCTAACAACATTGTGCCAAGGATATAAATCGAATGCTTTACTATTCAATTCCACAATCTCGGGAACTCTCCGTCTTATAAATAACCTAATCTTTTTACAAAGAACTGCCGCATGTGTTTTTACAATTTTGAAAAACGGAAAAGATGAGCTCAGCCAACTTTCCAGGGGCTTGGTAACTTTGGCTGATCTCCCATACATGCTCCGGCCCTGATTATGAATGCCCATTCTTCCTCCTTCGTCATCTGGCCGTATTGATTCTTTTTTTTTTCCAACCACTCATTGCGCCACAATGCCCAATTTTTAAAAAATTACATTTCTCCTAGTCCTTTCCCTTTACAATTAATTTCCTCTACATCAATTAATCTTCTCAATCCTATAGCAATCGAATCCCTATTTCCAATTCGAACAAAGGAGTCCCGACAACCATTATCATGGCAGGCTTTCATATTCCATTCTCGATCACGATCGGCATTTTTATTTTCCATTGTGCATGGAAAATTAACTATCTGACAGTTTATTAAATCGGAAAAATTATCGCCTCTATTGTTCGTCCAAAACATAAAATCCCATCCATTTTATCCTCTCCCCATACAAGCAAAAAATATATCCCAATTTTTTCTTCCTCAAATATTCTTTCCCGTCTTCAATCGCACCTCAAACACCTTCATTTTCCTGTCAAAACGTACATTTTTGTTTCTGATGTCTTAGCTATCAAACACCGATCGGCAATCCCCTTCCCGATCTAGCCCCACCAAACTTCACCACTTTTACCTAATCAACCACAAAGACCTCCTATTCTGGACCGATGCCGAGGCTGCGTTCTCTACTCACTCATTTAGGCCCAAATCCTTCCATCGTTTTGATCGATCCAACGATCTCTAACGTATCCCAAGAAAATATTATCTCCATTCTCAATTGACCCACTCTCGCAAAAAATAACGCCCCCGATGTCACTCCGATGATGACTACTCCCCTGATTCACACTCCTGCAATTTTCCAATCTTTGCGGCCTTTTTCTTTTGCCGATTCTTTCAAGGCGGCAGACAGGGTTCTTCTACCACAGCCGTGGGTCAGGGCCGATTTCCCCAAACACTATCCAATGCTCAATTAGTCCTTGGCGGAAGAGTGCCTCCGAACGAGGCCATTGCTTTTGGTTCTTTTCTAGAAAAGAACGCCGCCCGCAGGGCAAATCGCGCCAGTCTCTGTATGCCTCCGGCGGCTTCTTTTTTCTCCGAAAAGAAGCAAAAAAGGTTGCTCTGCGAGGCCGATCTAATCATGGTTCGCATCCACATAGTTTACAGTTTATTTAAAAATTATTTCATCTATATGCCTTCCCTTGGCACAATTAATTCCTGAATTTTATAAAGAATTTACCTAAAAATAATCTGAAAAAAATATGCCGCGTTCTAACACTGAAAACAAATTTCCTTTTACAATCCTATCAAGCTTCATCTTCGCCCAGCAACCGCTTCATAAACGATTCCTCCCTCAATTTTCCCAGAGAAACCAATAAATCTGTATTGCAACAATCTCTTCGCCACAAATGAAAATACCTAAAACAATGTTACTTGTCTGGTGTAATCCATAACAATTTCTTTTTCCAATTGTTTTTACCAGCCCATAGCAACCATGCTTACGACGAATACGATCTGATCGTTGCCTCCGGCGGCTTCTTTTTTCTCCGAAAAGAAGCAAAAAAGGTAGCTCTGCGAGGCCATTGCTTTTGGTTCTTTTAACACCGCCTAATCGTGAAATTCAAAGTCTATCTTTAGCGCGGCTGTGATCGCCCAAAAGCTGATCAGTCCCATCCATTCTACCTGCATAATGACAATTTCAAAAAATCACGTTAAATCAATCCCCACTCTCTTGACCTTTCTAATAATCCTCTATCTCTTTGCCTTCTGGTCCGCGTTTCAGGGGGTGAAGAAAGTCAGACGCACGGTGGATCATTTTATACCTCTTGGCAAGACAGAACCCGATTCCTTGCAAATCACAAACGCTCTTGCGACATGTGCGGAAATGAATACTCTGCGGTCGAAAATGGCCGAGACAGTGCTTCTGACAAGTTTGTTCGTGCGAAATTTTCTAATCTCTCGACTGTTTAGTCGACTCTCTCTCATCTACGGCTGTTTCATGCATGTCATCTTTAACAAAAACTACCGTTTATTGGATCACTCCTATCTAAATCTGTTGTATTGGATGAAAATCTATAACATTGGTCTCGGTGTCTTCACGATTATATTGACAATTTATGGTTATTGTCGATCTACCAATTCCACTCAGTTGAAGGAGGTCGAAAACGAATCCCAGCATTCAGAGGGAAATACAAAACAAAACCCCGTCATCTTCTATATTCGAACAGTCTGCATTGTGATCTCACTCGTCGCTTTCACTTATGAGCTTCATAAATTCTTTACAAATTATGGAATCCATTCTGTCGAGGCAGTCCTCGAACCCTACTTGCACGGCAAACTTGACAAATATACTATTCGTCAAATCCCTCGCGCCATCTCTCAACTTGAAGATCACTTTTTGGCTTTTTCCGATACTCCATGTGGCCTTGCAACCACCAGCCTCTTGATTAGACTGCTTACCTGCAACCAACAAGAGGCCAAAAAATACTTCAAAATCAATCTGGCCCTGGGTATTTGCTTTTCGTCCATTGCCCTTATACGATTGATTCTCTTTCCCGAAGCAATTTGGTGGACCCCATACGCATATGCATATACAGCAGTAAGCGGACTAACAGCACTAGTCCTCACCCTAACGAAGCAATAATCAGTGCTTTTGGTTCTTTTCTCCCGCAGGGCAACTGCCTCCGGCGGCTTCTTTTTTCTCCGAAAAGAAGCAAAAAACGTTCCTCTGCGAGGCTTACTGCGCAAGTATCTATTGGTTTATTTATACTCATAATCGGCGCGTTCAACTATAACACAATTAACTAAAACAATTCTTTTTACTTGTTTAAGCTTGAGCCAACTTCTCTGCCTTGGCAACTGCTTCCTCAATGGATCCAACCATATAGAAAGCGTTTTCTGGAAGAGAATCGTGCTTACCGTCAAGAATTTCCTTGAAAGATCGGATGGTGTCCTTCAAGGAAACAAGTCTACCTTCAATACCGGTGAAAACTTCAGCGACAGTGAATGGTTGAGACAAGAATCTTTGGATCTTACGGGCACGTTCGACAGTAAGCTTGTCAGATTCAGACAATTCGTCCATACCCAAAATGGCAATGATATCTTGAAGAGACTTGTATGCTTGAAGAGTTTGTTGGACAGAAGCAGCAACGTCGTAGTGCTCTTGACCGACAACAGAGGCGTCCAAAAGACGAGACTTGGATCCAAGTGGGTCCACGGCTGGGTAGATACCCAATTCGGAAATAGCTCTAGACAATTCTGTAGTAGCGTCCAAATGGGCGAAGGTGGTGGCTGGAGCAGGATCGGTCAAATCGTCTGCTGGGACGTACACAGCTTGGACAGAGGTGACGGATCCCTTAGAGGTGGTCGTAATACGTTCTTGAAGACCACCCATATCAGTAGCCAAAGTTGGTTGATAACCGACGGCAGATGGAATACGACCCAACAAAGCGGACACTTCGGAACCGGCTTGGGTGAATCTGAAAATGTTGTCGACGAACAACAACACATCTTGTCCTTCTTCATCTCTGAAGTATTCAGCAATGGTCAAACCAGTCAACGCAACACGAGCACGGGCTCCTGGTGGTTCGTTCATTTGACCGAACACAAGGGACACCTTGGAGTCTCCCTCAAGATTGATGACACCGGTTTCAATCATTTCGTGGTACAAATCGTTACCTTCACGAGTTCTTTCACCCACACCAGTGAAAACGGAGTAACCACCGTGGGCCTTGGCAATGTTGTTAATAAGTTCTTGAATGAACACAGTCTTACCGACACCGGCACCACCGAAAAGACCAATCTTACCACCTCTGGCGTATGGAGCAAGCAAATCGACAACCTTAATACCGGTTTCCAAAACTTCGGCAGAAGTAGATTGTTCGGCAAAGGTTGGTGGTTCAGTGTGGATAGGTCGGAACTTGTCGGCCTTGATTGGTCCACGTTCGTCGATTGGTTCTCCCAAAACGTTAACAATACGTCCAAGAGTACCGTTACCGACTGGAATGGTGATTGGTGCTCCAGTATCCTTAACTGGTGTACCTCTAACCAAACCTTCAGTACCGTCCATAGCAATAGTACGAACAGTGTTTTCTCCCAAATGTTGGGCAACTTCCAAAACCAACTTTTCGCCGTTTTCTCTTTGAATTTCAAGAGCGTTCAAAATAGCTGGAAGCTTGTCTTGTTCAAATTGAACATCCTACAAATAACGTATTAGTAAAAACATCAAAATTTCTCACCATGAAAAGCTCTTGTTAAAATCAAAACACTCCCAATTCAAAAAAAAATTCAACCCGCGCAATCCGCGAAGTCTCCTCCGCGCAATCCGCGCAATTGGGAATCGCTTTCGGCCAATCAAATTTCATCACCCCCGAGCCTCCATCCGTGGACTTAATGGCTTCATCAGCATGAAATTTCATAAAGACCTCCAATTTTAACAATCCCTTTCCACAGCTTCTAATTGTCAATTAGATAGTCGACTATAACCGCGCCAATCACCGAACTAGAGAGAGTTAGTTTTAATGTAAAATCAAAGAAGATGTGTTGAAAAAAAAGATGTGCTGAAGAAATTCGATTTTTCATCGAGGAGTACTAATTCAAGAATAAGGTTTGAAATTTCCATTGAATGTCTCCTCGAGGAAAACAATGCAGTCGTTGATTGCAGAGTTACTCCTGTGCACTTTTTTTCTTCTTTAAGGGGATGGTTTGAACTTACCGAATAGTTCCTTGGTTGTCAGAAGCAGAGGCATAACCTCTGGCAGCCATAGCTGGGTTGAACAAACGATTGTTTGCTCTAGCAACTCTAAAGGCGCCACGAGAGATGCGAGGGATGATACGTGGAAGGACCATTTTTGTTTAAGCTCTCAGAAAATTGTTGTAGACTTTGAACTTTTGAGTGTGAAGAAAAGGGAAAAAAGAGAAAAATAACTAAGGACATTTTATTCGTGTACTTTGTGGAACGGGGCCCCGGTTTTTTCGTCCGGGTAACTGGTTACATTAGTACCGTTACCTAACGGGTTGTTCCGAGGGTCCGAGGGTTCCCGAACGGGTTATTGGAAGATGCATTAATATATTAAAAATTAGAGGAATAAACAAAAATAAATAGTTGGCAATAAATAAGTAGCAAATAAATAAATTATCAATTGATTTTGCAATCAATGATTAGGGTTGGAAGATGAATTCTGAAACTGCTGGTGTCTGTCATGGATTCGATCAAACATGGTTTCTATAGTGGTTTGATTTGACTTTCTGGTTGGAGTTTTGGTTTGACGACCACGTTTCTTGATTTTGGTTGGAGCTTGGTTGAGGACTTTGCCAGTCAAAGTTGTTTGCTTCTTGTTTGAATTGACTTGACGACGTTTGGTTGGTGAATTTTCGACTTGCTCGTTGTGTGGAGTCAGAACGCGCTTCTTGGGCACGGTTTGGGTTTGGAGAGTTGCAGTTCGACCAGGTACAGGACAGGGAGTAGCAGGTGCGGAGGATAAAGATGACTTGGTTTTGTCAGAAACACTTGAAGATGTAGAGGTGATAGAGGTGTTTGGTGTTGCTGAGGTGGCTGGAGTAGAGGAAGTGCCTGAGGTAGATGCAGTAGAGGAGGTGTTTGGTGCTGAAGAGAATGAAGTGGTGAGTGGTGTGGAAGTGATGAGTGGTGCAGATGAAGAGGTTCTGCGTGTAGAAGAAGAAGCTTTGCGTGTAGAAGAAGAAGAGGCTCGTGATGTGGAAGAAGAAGTGGTACGTGGTGCTGGTGTGGAAGATGAGGAGGAGGTTCTGGGTGCCGACGAAGAGGATCTTGAAGAAGAGGCTTCTAGTGTGGAGGAAGAAGAGGATCTTGGTGCAGACGAAGAAGATGATGATCTTGGTGCAGACGAAGAAGAAGAGGATCTTGGTGCAGACGAAGAAGAGGATCTTGGTGCAGACGAAGAAGAAGAGGATCTTGGTGCAGACGAAGAAGAAGAGGATCTTGGTGCAGACGAAGAAGAGGATCTTGGTGCAGACGAAGAGGAAGAGGTTCTTGGTGCAGAATCTTCATGAGAAGAAGAAACTTCAGACAAAGAAGGGTAGCTTGAATCAGGTAGATTCTTTTTTTCCTCGAACCTAAACCACTCCGTAACTTGGAGTACGGACAAGCCTGTTTTTTTGGCAATGTGATGCCTTTTCTGCATACTAGGCTTTCGACAGCGACGAAACTCACGTTTCAATATACCCAGTTGAGTATCTGTTTTTCTATGGTACCCTCCATGCTTATGGTCATCCGCTTTCATACGCCGTTCTTCGAACCACCTTTTAACTTGGTATTCTGTGTATCCAATCTCTTTGGCAAGCTCCTCCTTTCGTTGCTTGGTAGGGTATGGATTTTTTTTGTATTCCCTTTCAAGAATCTTAATTGCCTCGAAAGATTTCATATGTCGTTTAGACGACCTAAAGTTTGGCAATTTCTGACGCTGGTCGCGGAACCAGTCTGAGACCTGCTTAAAGGACAGGCTGAGTTGCTCAGCCAGCTCCCTAATTCTGTCTGCAGACGGCTCCGGGTCTTCGTCGAAAGCTGCCTTCAAGACTTCTACTTCTTCCTGGGTCTTAATGCGTTTATGACCGGTAAACACACGTCGGTTCACCCGGAAGAATTCGCAAACAGCATCCTCAGCCAGCTCAGCCTCTTGAGATATCCTTTGAATATCTTCTTTGCTAGGAGATTGATTTTGGGTGAATTCTCTCTGGAGGACTTTGACGGCAGCACGGGGTAAGCGGCGAATCAAAGCTTTGCGAACCCACTTTCGTCTGTCGGAGAACCACACAGAGACCTGTCGGAGACCCAGTTCAAGTCTATTCCTGATGGTAATCATCTTGTCACGTTTCGGACAAGGGTCAGACTCAAATTCACTTATCAAGAAGGCGACTTCCTCCTCAGTTTTCACACGCTTTCCTTCTGAACGGGCTCGGCATTTGTTTTTTCTGTCCCTGAGCCAATTTTTCACTTGAGCTGGGGACATGCCGTTATTTTGGGCGAGGCGAGCTTTGTCCCATCTGGTCATATTCGGGTTCTCTTGAAAGGCTTCTTCCAACGAACGGTGCTGTTCTTCAGTCTTCATTTGAAGGACAGGGGTAGGAGGAGCAGGTGGTGGAGGTGGTACATAATGGGCTTTGATGTGGTTTTTGTAAGTTTTTGCTGCATCAGTTACCCAACCATATCCATCGAAATCACAATACACATGATGGTGGTCATATGTTTTGCGAAGACGGATATTAGCGTCGTTCAGCTTCGCTTTCAATGCAGGGCAGATGAGAAATTTATCCAAGAGATAATCACGTCTGCCCAAGGCTTTGGGTTTTCTATCCTCGGAGTATTGGATATGCGTAAACGCATATACCCTGGGATGGATCAGACGATAGGGTCTGAAAGGTCCCAGTCACTCATGAGGCCGACCAAAGCATTCTTGTTGCGCTTGCCTCCGGTCTGCTCCCTTCCAAACATGTTATCATGTTTGGACATTGGCAGGTTTAAGTCACCTCCTATGAGCCAGGAGGTGGCTTCCTGCCGGAGCTCTTTGCGAAGCTCTTCGTAGAAGCATCGGCCTTCATTGTCAAGATCGCGTTGACCGGAACCTGAAGGACCGTAGACGGCGGTAACTTGCAGAGTTTCGTTACCGCCGGGCAGCGTCAACACAACATCCATGACCCGTTTATTCAAATACTGGCCATGGTCCTTTCTTTCAAACTGCAACCCATTATACAGCCACAAAACTGCTGCTCGACTGGCCCCATCGACTACTCCATCACCCCCTGTGGATTGTTGCCAGTATTTGAGGATATCCTTCATCAAAACATCCTTTTCGGCCACATTGGCAAAGGGTATTGTGGCCTCAGATATAAGGAAGATTTCTTGTCCACTCTGAATGAGTGTTTTTATGAATTGTTGGTATTGCGTTTGTAAACGCGTATTTGAATTCACGGCTAAGAAGCTTAACGACATTTTTTTGTTATATGAGGCAAAGGTTTCCGGGTGGTGGGTGGGACACCTCTATTTATATACCACAACAAATTGTTGCTACGCATAGATCTATTTTTAAAAAACGCCATTTTAAAGCACAATTGACCTTGACGAAACCACCCATTTCCACCAAGTACGGGGTTTTCTATACGCTTTTTGTTTACAGGCTGATTTAGCATTTTAAAGGTAAAGAAAACATTGTAATTCCTAGTTTATGCTTCGATGCCAAATGGGAAATGGTATAAACGTATCTAACGGCTAATCTTTTAATACAATTTGAACAT
Source organism: Blastobotrys serpentis (assembly GCA_003705695.2). Classification (NCBI taxonomy): domain Eukaryota; kingdom Fungi; phylum Ascomycota; class Dipodascomycetes; order Dipodascales; family Trichomonascaceae; genus Blastobotrys; species Blastobotrys serpentis. The sequence continues at coordinate 91,524 of PPJG02000003.1, read as the reverse complement.
TTCAGGAATTAAGGCTAACCCACGAGAAGGTTATTATGTTTGTAAAATAGAATGTATATATGTTGAATGACTAGGCATGAAATTTAAAAATCAGTGAAGGCAGAGTTCCAGAGATGATACTTATGGTTTATTACTATTTTATCGTTCAATTGATGCTAGAGATTGGCTTGGATTGTGAAATTGTTAGTTGCTTAAAAAAAAAAATAGAAGCGCCAAACTTGAATTCTGTCGTCAATGTTTCGAATCTACTTCCGCTTACGTAAGCTGCACAACCCCTGATTATCTAAGACACCGAAGACCCCGAAAATTCCCCCTCTCTCGAAGTGGTTCTGTTACCATGGTAACTGAGTGACGATAATAGAATATACAAAAATTCCATTTGCTCCTTATAATACAATTTCGCCAAAGTACCATGTAGAGCATCTATTAGCACATAATATTAGATAAACTAAATCTTGTTATCGAATAAATTTCCCGTTCGACACCAAAGGGATTTTGGAGTCTTGAGTGGTATTGCCTGCACCTTCGCATTTTTCTAAATTTATTCAATACTAAAGATATATATATGACGATTATAACAAATTTCAGGAATCTGACAATACCCCGTTTTTTTGGAGAAAATAGGTGCAAAACGACCCCCTAACGTAGGTCCTCTTAATAAAATTCATTGGCATCAGATTCAATTTCCTTGTCAGAGCGGCAAGCTTCTTCCAACTCAGCAAACAAATCTGTATCAGATTCTTCCTCAGGTTCGTCGTCGTCAAATGCCGCGATCATATCTGGATCAATTTCCCTCCCATAATCATCAACTTCAGGTGAGGAATAAATGGATGGTTCAGTTTCGACGTCAGAGATGTCGTGAGGAAAGAGATTTGGCATAATCTCGGTGGAATCCTGAGGTGGGTTATAATGTTCCTCAAGGTGCTCACGGTATTTTCTTCTTTTTTCTTCGGCCCAATCAAAATCACTGAAGTTGCAAACCACGATATGATGGTCGTCTAATTGATGTAAATTAATATCCGCTTGTCTCAGCCTTCCCAATAACTTTGGGCATATCAAAGATCTATCTAATAGATAGTCTCCTTTATCTGATGGTCGGCAAATACCGTATGTTTGCACATGAGTGTAAGCGATTTCATCCGGATGTTCGTGTCTGAAAGCATCTTCCAGACTCCATTTCTCCATAAAATCTTTTAACGCATTCCGATTTTGAACACACCCTGGTACATGGCTTCCGTTACGACAATCGAGGTGATCGTTAAAAGTGACGTTCAGGTCCCCACCAAACATCCAATAGTCACCGATTTGGCGAAGTTCCTGGGACACTTTATCATAGAAACATTTTCCCTTCTTGTCCAGGTTTCGTTGACGAGCCCCTGAAGGCCCATATACCCCAGTGAGTTGCAATGTTTCATTGTTCGGGAGTGTTATAACCACGTCTGTGACTCTCTCGTTGAGATAATCACTGTGGTAGATTCTTTGATACTGAAGACCATTGACAAGCCACAATAGAGCAGTGCGACTGGTTCCATCTGCTACGCCGTCACCTCCAGTGTATTTTCGCCATAATTGAAGCATATTGCTCATGGCAAGATTGTTGTCACTTGTTGACTCATCAATCGCTTCCGATATAATAAAGAAATCATGGCAACTCTCGATTAACATGTGGAAAATCTCTTCAGGATGTTTTTTCAACTTTTTATTTGCGTTAATGGCTAAAATTTTCAAAGACATTTCAAGTTTTGTGATGGTGAGAAATCAATGGGGATAGTATGCCTCATATTTATATGCATTACCAAATTCTTATTATGCATATCTATTTTCAGAAAGAACAACAATGTGTATCACAATTGATCACATGGAGTTTCCAATTGATGTCGTTTTCCTTATTTGATGAGTTTACAAGTTACAAAACTTGACAATTACGGCTTCTATTACTTTTTTTTTTTTAAAAAAAAGAGAGCTTGTGCAATTTTTTTGATATTTTGTTTATAGATTTCAAAAACTCACTTTGTGGATCAAATAGAGATTGTGTAGGGATGAAATTCGCTTATCCCTCTTTTTTCCCCCTGCTGATAATGAAAACCATTATTTTTCAACCTACAGTTCAGGATGAATGGATATGTATGTTATAATAGATTTATAAAATTTATTTTATTGAAGCAAAATTGAGCGATAATTTACTTAATATTTTAGCTCCGGATGAGTTGAACTTCCCGTTCTTAAATCTGCTCGGGTTAGACTTGAGGTGGAGTATAGTTGGCCCGAATGTAGTTTCGGTATTTTTCGAATTCATCGTCTACCCAATCAAATCCTTCGAATTTACAAGACATAAGATGGTGATCATATGTTTTGCGAAGAAGCAGGTCGATATTCACTAGCTTTTTTGTCAATTTGGGGCAGATGAGAAATTTATCCAAGAGATAAAAATATTGAGGCCGTGATAGGCGTCCATTAATGAATGGAGTGTGAGAAAATGCATACTTATTGGGATGTATCTGTCTGTAAGCATCTGCAAGATCCCAATCCGTCATAAAACGGATCAGAGCTGTCTTGTTCCTCTCGCCTCCACTCATTCCCCTTCCACGTAGGTTGTCGTATTTGGAAAGAGGAAGGTTCAATGAACCACCGACGACCCATGTGTCTCCATACTGCTTGAGTTCCTTGTGAAGCTCTTCGTAAAAACATTTTCCCTTTTTGTCTAAATCACGTAAACCGCAACCTGTGGGACCGTTGACAGCCGTAACTTGCAGAGTTTCATTACCGCGGGGCGGCGTCAACACAACATCCATGACCCGTTTATTCAAATACTGGCCATGGTCTTTTCTTTCAAACTTCAATCCGTTGAGCAACCACAAAATTGCTGTTCTACTGGCCCCGTCGACTACTCCATCACCTCCTGTGGATAGCTGCCAGTATTTGAGAACAAATTTCATCGAAACATCCTTCTCGGCCTTGCTGCCAGAATGTTTTGTAGCTTCAGATATAAGAAAGATTTCATTTCCACTCTCAATAAGAATTTTTATGAAAGATTTGGGATTCGTCTGTAAAAGCCTGTTTGAGTTCACACTTAAAACATCCATTTTTAGTTATATGAGGCAAGATGCAGAGGGGGGGAGGCGCCTCGTATATATATGCGTCTTATCTTGCATATCTATTCAGAAACATCAACAATGTGTATCACAATTGGTCACGAGGAAATGCAAGTACTCTTTTTTGCTTATTTGTTTTTATTATTTATGCATTATTTTGAGGCTTTCATACGGAAAAAAACCAAACTTGGCTCAATTTTTTAACGATTCAAAAGAAAGGGAAGATATAAAACGCAACCTAATTATCACTGAATTTTCTATTTTACTATTTTTTTAAATATATTTCACGTCATTGATTAAGCCGAGAGATGCATAGAAGTCCACAGTTCGCCTATCTTCCGATACTGAGCCGCATGGGAATGAATTTACCCTGCGCGCACGCGAGAACCCTAACTGTTTTTCAGCCGTACACCACGGCTTTTCGGGTTTTGTCAATTGACCAACAAAAAAATATCCCTCGTATTGATAAATTGAAAAATTAGAAACTTCAATAGAAGGATATAAACTACTCAGAGATAGTCTTCATGGCACTATATAGTCGAAGATCAAATGATTTCATGATTTTTTTAGAAATGCGGCGCGTGCGGCGTGAAAATTTTGTTTGTATCTGTTACTTTAACAGTATATATGTAGTTACTGAAGATTGCTATGGTATAATATCCAAGATATTAGTGTTACATGCAGTTTAGGGGACCAAGATGTAGAAGTGCCCCAAGTTTAATCATTTGGCTACACACGATAGTATCGTTACTCTCAATGCTGATAAATGCTGCTGAGAAGGATATACTGGAATACGCTAGTACTGAGTCGGAGTAGAAGCCGACTGATGTGTGCGTGTGTGTTGTAAGAAACCAGGCCGAAAGCCGCACCCATTTTGTATGCAGGCTCTGCGTTGCAATTGTTCAGGACATTCCTGGACGAGGGAGAAAATTAAAATCTAGTCTGGCTGCGGTCAATGGGACTGGTGTTTCATTAGTTATTTTTAAAAATTGTGTGTTGGATGGGGGTAAGGCTCTAACGGTTTTGGGGGTTGGATTCAACCAAAACAAAAGATTACAGTACACGAGGGGATTTAAGATATATACCAATACAATTAAAACTCCACGAAGTGGAGCAACCTTTTTTGCTTCTTTTCGGAGAAAAAAGAAGCCGCCGGAGGCACAGACAATTTGTCGTTATTAATACAAAATTTGCGGGGGGATGTGCTCGACGGGAGCCGGCCCGACAAAAGAGAGTAGTTGGTCGTGGCACTCTGTACACACCAAAGTATAGTGGAGAAATAAAATGGCCCGATTGCTGAGCGCAAAAGTAAAGTCGATTGTGTCGGGGGACACGATTGTGTTGACACCAGTTGGAAAGCCAGATCAGGAGCGAACGTTGAACTTGGCGTATGTGCAGTCGCCACGGTTGAGTTTGAACGAAGCGCACGGGTTTGAGTCTCGGGAGGCACTGCGAGGGTTGTTGGTGGGCAAACAAGTGCAATTCAAGGTTTTGTACACAGTGAATAACCGGGAGTTTGGAGATGTTATTGCGCCAGTGTTTGCGTCGTTGATTGAGAAGGCATTGGCAGAGGGAGTGGTTAAATTGCGGGAGGATGCGAGTTCCAAGGCGGAATACGAAAAGTACAATGGCAAGTTGGAGATTGCGCAGGACAAGGCAAAGAATGCGGAGAGCGGAGTTTGGAGCAAGAGTGGTTCGAGTGGGGTTGTTGTTGTTGTTGAGTCTAGTGCACCGGATTATCTGTTTGCGAATGACAAGGCGTACCCGTCAGTGATTGAAAAGGTCATCTCTGGGGATCGTGTTCAAGTGCGAACGATTTTGGACGCCAAGAAGAACAGTCATTATGTTGGCCCTGCATTGATTGCCGGGTTGAAGGCACCTCGTACGGCATCATCGCCAGAGGTGGCCGGCGAGCCGTTTGGAGAAGCATCCAAGCAGTTTGTTCAGACCAGACTGTTGCAGAGGAATGTCGGGTTGAATTTCATTGAAAAGTCGGCATCTGGTATCCCAATTGTTACAGTTTCGCATCCAGCTGGGGATATTGCAGAGCTGCTGTTGACGAATGGGTTGGCGACAATTGCCGATTGGCAGAGTCAATTTTTGGGTGCGCAGAAGATGGGAGCACTTCGAGCTGCTGAGAAAACGGCAAAGGAAGGGAAATTGAACATGTGGAAGGATTCTACGGGGGGATCTTTGTCGTCGTCATCGTCCTTTGAAGCTACCATTGCCAAGGTGATCTCTTCAGACACGTATGTGATTCGGGATGGTGCAGGGAAGGAGCAAACGGTGCAATTGGCATCAATCCGAGCACCTCGAAAGAACGAGCCAGGGCAAGCGCCATATGTTCCATTGGCAAAGGAATTTGCTAGAGAAAAACTTATTGCCAAAAAGGTTAATGTGAACGTTTTGGCGGTGAGACCTAAGAGTGAACAGTTTGATGAGCGAGCGATTGTGGCTATCCAATTGAATGGCCACGACGTTTCAACGTCTATTGTTGCCAACGGGTATGCAACGGTGATTCGTCATCGTAAGGATGATGATAACGATCGATCCCCAGTTTGGGATGAGTTGGTTGAAAAGGAGGCTCAGGCAATCTCCACAAACAAGGGTATGCATTCCAAGAAGACGCCGCCTACGGGTCGTGTTGTTGACGCCTCAGAAAACGTGACCAAGGCCAGAGGGTTCCTTAGTTCTCTTGAACGTCAATCACGAATCAACGCTGTGGTTGAGCATGTTTCGTCCGGGGGTAGAATCCGATTGAGCGTTCCAAAGGAGAATTGCGTTCTTGCCCTTGTCTTGTCCGGGGTGCGTGTTCCAAAGCCAAACGAAGAATATGGCGATGTTGCGCTGGACTTTGTTAGTCGTAGAATTCTTCAACGAGACGTTCAAATTTCAGTCTCCGATGTTGACAGAACTGGTGGTTTCATTGGTCACATCTTTTTGCCAGGAAAGAACGTTCCGCTTTCAATTGGTCTTGTTAAGGAAGGGTTGGCTGAAGTTAATGAGTTTTCTGCGCAAAAGTCTGGGTTTTACCAGCAATTGGTCGATTCTGAAGAAGAATCGCAAGCAGCAAAGAAAGGTATTTGGACTAATTATGTGCCAGAAGAAAAAGTTCAACAGGAGGAAGAGCGTTTGGTGGAACAAGAACAACCGTCAACTGGAAACAATGGTACCAGAAATTACATTGATATTAGGGTTACAGATATTTCCCCAAGAGGTCAAATCTCCTATAGGCACAAATCTTCAGGCGATCAGTTTGAAAAAATGTCGACCGATTTGAACTCGTTTAACAATGCCGGAGCCAATTCAGCTCAATTCTCTTTCAAGTCTCATCCAAAGAGAGGCGAATTTGTCACTGTCAGAGTTAAGGGCAATTATCTACGAGCAAGGCTTTTATCCTTTGAAAAACCAGATAAATACACTGTCCAACTGCTTGACACTGGTGCGATTAAAACGACCAATTTGTCTTCTCTTAGACCATTGCCTTCGCAATTCTCAACTTCCACAATTCCATCGCTAGCCAAGACGGCCGAATTGTCCTTCGTCCAATATCCTCCTTTGGCTTATATGGAAGATTATGTCGCCTACTTGGATGAAAACATCAAGGATAAGGACTTGGTTGCAAACATTGATAACAACACCAACTCTTCTCCATACGTGACTCTTTATACTGCCGATTCCAAGGGCAAGGATGATTCTGTCAATTCAACGCTTATTGATCAAGGTTATGCATTTGTTAAACCAAAGCTCTCTGGGTGGGAGCGTGCCGAATCTTGGGCTCCAATGATTCAAGCACTCCGTGAATTGGAATCCGATGCAAAGGCTGACAGAGTGGGTGTTTGGGAATACGGTGATCCAAGAGACATTGAAGAATAAAAAATTAAAAAAAGCATATATATATGTATTTTTCATAAAAATATTGAAACGATTGATTTGTTTTAGTTACCCTTTTCTCCGTAAAACTTTTTGAAGATAAAATGCAATAGTAAGTTGGTATTGAATTTTACCATGTCATCAAACAATGCAATATGGCTCCAGTTGTTATATTGTTGACCCAGCAGATCATCCAAAGTAAGTTCAGCAGTGGCCCCTGGGATTGCAATTGATCCATCTGTAGCTTCAATATTGAAAACTCCGACTTGGTCTGATGAGAATGTAAATGAGACTTGGGAATAATGACGATCTGAATACCCATTAAGTTCTTCCAATACACCTTTGTCAAATAAACTAGAAGCAGTATATTTGTAGGATCCAAATTTTGGAACTCGTCCTGTCTTTTGCAAATCTCTCATATGGAAATACTGCTTTGTGAATGGCAGAACCAATCCCTTCTTTTTACCCTTCTTCGATTGAAGTGTGTTCATGGCCTGTTCAATGTAATCATTATACGTTTTGAGTTGGTTTTGAAGATAAGTCTCCTTCTCGGCCAACAGAGCCAACGTTTGTTTTACACTTTCCATATCCTTTTCCCGTGACATTCTCTTGTTTCTCTTTGATTTGATATCCAGAGCAATTGAGTTTAAGACTTCTTGGTAACCATCTTCTCTAGTGATTTTGCCGAGGGCTTCTAATTCCAACAGTTTCTCCAGAGCCAGTGTTTTCAATTCACGGTATGTAAGCCGAGATAAATCTCCAAGGGCAGTGGCAGCAGAGTATGCCGGTGATTTCTTTTTCAACTTGTCCATTCGCTCTTCTTTCAAGATGGCTTTATACTTTTCCTCATGCTGTTGTTGGGCTGGAGAAACCAATACTTCCAATAGATCGGCTCCACTCTGAACTCTGAGAACATACAACAAACATCTCTTTGCAGCCACAAACAATGAATTGATTTCGGCTTGTTGGTCCTCAACCTTGCAATAACTTGGGTTCAAATCTAATTTAATCTCAGTGAATCGTGCAACGTTAAGAACCTCACTAGCGTCCCTAGGAAGTTCTCCTAAATCTTTTACAACCAATTTCAATGAATCATCTGGGTCACTGACAATCGAATCAAGCTCCTGGCATATCAACGAATGTATCGAAAAAATATCCGAAGTTTTGATATATAAGGTAGGACGTGTATGAGAAATTAAATCATCAAACACTGTCATCTCATAGGCTTCTTCAAGATCAGTTACATTAATCACCTGTCGATAGACTTGTTTCATCCTAGCCGCACTGGTCTTGACATAATCATTCAATGGTTGCAAGTACACATTGTCTCTTGAGAATGGTCTGAGAGTTCCGATTTGGGAAAGCAATTTGGAAACTTCGCTAAGATTTTTTGACTGGATTGAACTCAAGGCATTCTTGACAATTCCATAGTTATCAGCAGCAACAATAGCCGGGACAAGATAATTTGAAAACAAAACTAAACCAATCAACCCCAAAAGCTTATCTTCAGATTCATCAGGGAATTTGGCCCGGGCAGTTTTGAATACCATTTTTGCAATGTATCTAACATGATACGGCAGACCTTCGACATTTTGTTCAATCGTATTGATAAAGTCAGTAGCTGTTTCTCTGAGCTTTTGAAGATTGGACACAAACGTGGCTCGAGTCTCCGGATCTTGAATGGCTGCATCAACTGGTAAATTAGGATCCCTAGTACTTCGTCTGCCAGTTCTCAATTCTTCATTATTAATGGACGTCCGATAAATGGCCAGTGGGTCACTTTCAAGGTCCAAATCTGGTTGCTCAACAACAGACTGAATTGCAGGTCCTAATAGTTCCTTCAAGAATTTCCTTTCCTTTGTGTTTCTGTTAATTGCTGCAACTAATTTCCACCAAATAAAATTACCACGCAAAAATGTCTTTGAACTGTCAGAATATTCAACATCTTCAGAAACACTTCTTCCAATTAACTGCAGTAAGAAGAATTCTTCTCTGGGCTTTTGTGCATAACTGTACAAGGTCATTACTAAACTTTCAATATCCTTCATTTCCTTTTCAGGAATAACATTTTCCCGCAATTTTCGGAACAATCTAGCAAGGTAGACTGGCTGAGTTTGGAGAATGTAAAAGAAGCCCTGGTATAACTCCAACCTTCGTCGGGAGGATTTGTTCAAAGCCTTGAGATCAAACATATTTTCACCTCCAGTGCTATTCACAGCCAAGTGGGCTCGTACTCCCTTATTACGGTGACCGACAACTTCGTCCAAAGTGATTTTGTTTTTCAGCAACAACGCAATTTTAACATCCAGTTGAGTGATAAATTGTTCCAACAGCTCATTATTCCTAACCTCATCAATAACCCTCTTCCTACTCTGCTCTAGTTCAACTTCCTGTTCAAAGTCCAAATCACTGTCATTTAGCAAATGCACAAAATTCTTGACAGTAGAGAGCGGTGGATTTGATTGAGACGTTAATGACTTGTATGCATCACCCTGACGTTTGGCACGGACATAACTTTGAATTTTGATGACACTCTCCATATTCTTCCTAAAGTGTTCCATACGGTCGTTGAATTTCTTTCTCACCATATAACCACGGACGATTGTTTGAAGTCCAACAATGGAATCGAGCTCATCTTCAAACTCCTCCATCATTAACATGTAATCAAAACGAGTCATAATACCTCTGAATATTGACTGTAGTCGGATGATCGAAGGTGCTAGCAGTTCAAGTCGACTCAGCTGATCCTCAATACTTTTACGTATCAAGCCAGCTCGGTACACTGACTGCAACTCCCATATTATCTCTCCCTCATTCTTCAAAACATTGTGGATCTCCGAGACTCGCTTCCGTTCCAAGAAACCTCTACAGATCGATTGTAAATCAATAACTTCATCTTCTGTAGCATTAATGGATTCCTTAAGGGACTTGAAATTTTTCCTCAATAATGTACCTCGTGAGTTTGCCTGTGCGGTGATCACCCAGGCTTCACAATCCATAATATTTTTGACGTTAGTGTCAAACTCTTCTCTGAAAATATTGCCTCGTATTATCGATTGTAGCATTGTCAGGTTAGTTTCGTGCAAAGTCAACTCGTCCAGAAGACTGGTAATCTTGTCTCTGGCCAACTTGCCTCTTATTAAAGATTGAATGATGGACACTTTAGATATACTTTGGGTTAGTAATGTTTTGGATTCTGAATGCGCCTTTTTGGCCTTTAACCCTCTTATCAGAGATTGGACTGCAATAATGCTTTCCCTTTCAGAGTCTAACATTAACTGCAAGCCTTTTTCTTTATCTCGGAATAACTTTCCCCTTGCTGCAGCTTGGAGGAGATCTGTCCAACCAGTCTCTCCATTCACCCCCCTACTGGCATTGAGTAAAATAGATTGCTTTTCATTGATATTCTGTCGAACTTTATTCCCTCTGACGATGGATTGAAGTTTTGTCGCCATTGGCGCAATAACAAAATCCAAACTGTCCAAAGTATCTTCAACTTGTTGTCTTACCAAGACACCACGAATCTGAGATTGGATTTGGACTATTTCATCCTTGGCTAGATACTTCAGGGCATAAACCTTATAATCGCGCTCCTGTCGAGAAAGTGCGCCTCTACAGGCAGCTTGGAAACCCACCCATACTTGTGCATCTTGCTGTTGTCTTTGACGAAGATTTCGACAATGCCGTCGCATTTTCCCTCCGCGATATATCGCCTGGAGACGTTCAATCTGTTGAGTAGTTTTTCGTAATAAATATAAATCAGAATGGAAAAACATTCTGAATAATGCGCCACGGCAAACCGCTTGGAACCGAGCAATGTCATCCTCGCATTCCACCAATTCCATAGCCATTAGCTCCTCTGCACTGGGTGGAGGCGGCTGTTCTGGCTGTGCGAAATGTTTGTTCATTCCCTTAAAGTTTGGTAGTTTATTCAATCCCTTGGCGTCTAATCCTTTTTGGGTATCTCTGATTTCATCCTCTGTGAATTCCAATTTACCAACCAAATCTCCGATGGGCGGGGCAAGATCCTGACTGGAAAGAATATAACCTAGAGCATGGACGCAATAAATGACTTTGGGTATATTTTTCTTATCGTACAAGTCTGTGAGTTCGAAAGTGAAAAGATCCGGCATTCCAATTTCATCAAGGAAATGGAAAAAATAGTTTATATTCTCAGAATGTCGAAATTGTAATCGTGGGTGCTCGAATATTCTTCTGACCAAGTGGGGTGCAAAGATTTTTGTCAGCTTTGCTAGGACAACTCCATTTCTTAGGGATTCTTCGAGTTGGACAACGGGAGCTATTTCTTCTCCGATACATGCTTCAATCCACCTATGAAAGAATTTTAGTTAGTATTCATGGGAACACTAATAATAATGATACTTACTCTTTGGCTTCACCAATGTGACACAGGTATTCATATGCTTGGATATTCTTTCTTTGCTTATCCATCCAATTTTTAGATGCAGTTTGATTGACGATGGATTCATGTCTTTGTAACCGCACTCTCCCATGGAGACCTAAAAATAATTAGCTATCGACATAATGCCCAATGCTCTAAGTTGTTGAACTCACCAGTTACATCTTCCTTGGAATCAGAAACTCCGGGTATATATAGATCATTGTTGGTTTGTGGGGAACCAGTGTTTGATAAGTGGCGGAAATGTGCGGTACTGGATGATCTCATTAACGATATATCTTCCTTAGAACTGAGGAAATGTTTATCAGGTGTGGTGGTCTTTCCATTATAGTATGGTGATGATCTGCTATTATCAGGTACCTGTTCTTGTCTAGGTGAATAATGCCCATTCGTCCTCTTGATTGGCGTCGAAAAGGGACTCTCTCGTCTGGTTTGGTACTCCATTGTAGTCCTCAGATTTGTATATATATATGACCGTAAAAATTGTTTATAGTATCGTTAATAAATGTGTCGGTTGAATATCTCTCTGTCGCAAAATGTAAATAAACCTCAACGCGTGCATTGCGCGTACGCGTGTCTGTCAAAAAAATAAACAAAACACAACGTCGTCGTCATTAAGGAACAGTTAAATTAAATTGTTTCTTGCGCAACAGTCTGCATTTATGACCGAGTCATCAGATAACCTGCACGACAAACTACAGCTTGTGAGTGAAGATGTCAAATATCTCAAGGCACAGTTCACGGAAGCTTCTGAAGCTAAACTAAGTCTCCATCTACCTACGGAGGATTCGTTAAAGACGCGGGTTCGGCAGCTTGTGGATGAATTCATACATGACACTTTTGAAATGGCAAGACATTCCATGGTAGTCAATGGAGTTGATATGAGTACGCAGGACACACTAGTAGATTCGTTGAAGAAAAAGGAAGTTGTGGAACCGTTTGATATAGAATTGAATGAAAAGTTACGCTCAGTATATGCAACCGTAGACGAGCGAACACTGGAAGTGAGCGAACTGCGAAGAAATGTGCCCAGTCAAGCGCGAGAGTTGTACGAACAAAAGCTGAAAGAAGATGAACACACCATGAATAGTTTATTATCCTCGGAGCAAGAAAATCCCGATACCGCGGAAGATGATACTCCACAGCCCGTTGGCATACCCAAAAGGGTTCAGACAGATTATGAAGATGTGTTGAAGCTGATTCATTCATTGACACAATCTGTCCCTGAGGTGTACAGTGATTTGAATGAGCTTCAGGAAGCGATGGATTTTATTCGTCAAAAGAGCTAACTGCCGTTATTTATATGATTTATTTATTTATTTCTTTTGAGTGTAATTCCACTAGATGCCTCGCAGAGCAACCTTTTTTGCTTCTTTTCGGAGAAAAAAGAAGCCGCCGGAGGCATTAACGAACTCCATACGACACTGCCGATCGGGTCGATGAGGTTGAGCCGCATGGACACGTTTACAAAAACTAGTTTGAAAAATCCAGAAGGGAAGATATATACAATGCTATTTTGATATTAATATTAAAATTCTAAACACATACTCTTTATTCATCTACTCTTCCTTGACGCCACCAGAGCCGGCAGTTTCGGCTTCAGAGATGGTCTTCTTGTCGGTGGCAGCTTCGGAACCGCCCATTCCGCCGAACATGGAAGGAGTCTTGAAAGGTCTCTTAAGATCGCCAGAGGCTGCCTTGCCGAAGACGTGAATTTGAACAATCTTTTGTTCAATGGCAGACTTGACAGGCAAGATGGATTGGATCAACAATGGGTTAGTGTACTTCATGTACAAGTGCATGAAACCCATCATGGCGATACCACTGAAAACACCCTTGATAGCAGTGTTAACTTGTTGAAGGTCGTATTCCTTGACGGTGGTGGTGACAAGCTTGGATTCACTAGTACCTTGCATGGCGTTGGCTGGTTCAACATATTTCATAGTGGTCAAATCTAAAAAAAAAAAAAGCTCGAATTAGCAGGTGGAAAATTGGCACAAGAATATTATCTTACCGTTCTTCTTTTCAATCTTGGACTTTGTGTAGAAGAAAAGTCCAAAAATTAAAACGTTGGACAAAACATAGAGGATTCTAACACCAAGAAGGACGTTTGGATCTTCAAACGGAATCTTCTTGCTGACTTGCATCATAATAAGCATGATTGCAAGGTTGGAAATTGCTGGGTTGACCATTTTTTTTGTCTTTGAAAGCTACTGATAACAGAGTGGTGTGTGAGTGTGAGTGTGTGTTGCACAGCGTAGTGTCAAGAGAAGGGGAGAAAAGAAGCCCACGGAAGCTATAGAAAAGTGAAAAAAAATCCCCTCGGCAACCCTAACCCGCGCCGCACCAGGAATAAGATTGAAATTTATAGTTAACGGCTGAGACAGAGGGTTAAGTGAATTTGGCGGGGGAAGGGACGGATTCTATACATCTATTAGTTTTTCAGAGAGAGATAGAGAGAGCGTGTCTATGGAAGCTATTAATCTTTCTTTAGGGATTGCGGTGGTGATGCAGGTGTTTTGGATGGACGATGACGACTCAACATCAACCCAAAAATAGTGGCTAATGCAATTGTGATAATGGTTACAACTTTGGTGACCCACCAAATATGTTGGACGGCAAATGGACAGATTGTGTAATCGAACTTCCAGGTTAGATTTTCAGAGTCAAATATACCGTTCAACAGACCTGCATTCCCGCCAAACTCGCCCATCATGCTTTTGACTGTATATTCTTGTACACTCGAGCCAATTGTTTGATATTCATGTGCAGACCATTCGGCGGATGAGTGGTCATAACGATAGGTAGCCTTACACCCTTCATGATCATGACCAGCCAACATTATACCACCGTAAGGGTTACCGGGTCCGAAAACGCTGTTCAGGACTTTCTGTGTGGCATCATAGGATAGATGGTTCTGGCTCCGCAGCCAGTTCTCCGCATACCCTTCATAATATATGAAGGATGGGCCGTCCCTACAAATACCGGATGGTTTATACAACGGCACATGAGTGATGAGAATTGTGGGACCAGAAAATGGATTCATTTTTAATTCGTCGAGAAATTCGTTAGTTTCAGCGGGGAAGGTTGGATCAACAGCTGGCCCGTCTAATGCTAAACTGTTCAGAATGACGAGCCGATAAGTAGGATATTCCTTGACATAATTGAGCTGTCCAAACACATCCTCGTAACGAGCAACTCGATGAGAGGTCATTTCTCCCGCATAACCAATGTCATGGTTCCCACTGATATTAATAAATAGTGGAGAATCTTTATCCGCATCATCATGAGTGAAGATTCTGTTGTGATATCTCTTTGCCCGATTGTAAAATTCTTGATCCCCTATCCATTGGCTGGAAAACAAATCACCCATGACTGCCACATGGGTGGGCTTTAGACGACCAGTCAAGAGTCGATAGATATGGCCCAAATAGTGATCGTTTCCAAAAATATCTAGGCGATTTCTCCACGGTGTGTTCTTATCAATTCCCCGAATCTGTGGATCGCCAAATGCTAACAGTTTGATTGAACTATCGGGGCTGAACCGACAATTTTCAACATCTAATCGGTCATAGTTATAAATGTACAAATTTAGACCCGCACAAAGCAAGCATAATACCACAAGGGCTCTTTTTACTGCCCATTTGAAGAACATGACTGGAGGGGTTTGAAAAAGTTTCCCTAGAGATGTTTTTTTTTTTTTTTTTTTGTATGTTCACATGTTTAGCAGCCGGTAAACCGACGACGACGACCAGGTTCTTATATGTGGAACGCGTGGACACAAATCCCCCCCGAAATATCAACTGAAATAATAATAACAGAAAAATATGGAAGTGATTGGAAAAGTTATCGATCCTTTGGCACCTTACATCCGTCCTATTACTGCGTTAATACCGGGACCTATTGAACAAATTGGGGTCAATATTCTCGGGGATGAGTGCTATGGAGTTCTTGTTCGCGAAGTTGAATTTGGAAATAACCCTGAATGTGTCGCATTAGGGATTTCCAAGGCCCTGAGTTGGGGAATTGTTATAATGTCTTCGATTGTTAAGGTCCCGCAAATCATCAAATTGATGAATTCTCGTTCCGCCGTCGGATTATCTCTCAGCAGCTTTGTACTTGAAACTTTAAGCTATTTGATTACCATCGCCTACAACTACAGATCTGACTTCCCATTCAGTACTTATGGCGAGACCATCTTAATCTCAATCCAAAATATTATCATCACCCTCCTCATTTTCAAGTTTTCTGGAAAATTATCTCAGGCCGCCGTCTTCTCTGCCTTCCTCAGCGTCCTTTGTGCCACTCTTTTCCCTAAGGACAGCACATATGTGACCCCTGAGCTCCTCATGTATTTGCAAGGACTCACCATCCCACTCTCATTGTTTTCGAAGATCCCACAAGTCTATTCCAATTGGAAAAGCAAGAGTACCGGTCAATTGAGCGTGTTTACCGTTTTCAATTATTTAATGGGTTCCTTGGCTCGTGTATTTACTACTCTTCAAGAAGTTGACGATCCAATGGTCCTTGGCTCCTTCCTAGGGGCAACGGTTTTGAATGCCATTTTGTTTATCCAAGTCTTTTTATACTGGAACTCCAACGTTTCTCAAGAGAAGAAACGAAAGTAATAAATTAATTTGTTGTATTATCTTCCATAGGAAATTTAATATATTTTTTTCTCTATTAATTTATAAAAAAGGCAAAAAAAAAAAAGACCTATTGCTACTGCGATATATCCTTTCAGAGTATATCATGTTTTAGTTATTCTGCGGCTCAGTGATTTTCAGCCCTACCGATCTCCGGACGCGCGTAGGGATCGGAAATATATATATTTTTTGTGTTGTTTTACCACACAAAACCTCCCAACCACGCGCTTGATATGCGCGCAGTCTGGGAGAAGAGTGAATAATTCAACAGCCCACGAACAGACCTTTTTTACCTTCCAAGCCTAATTCATCAGTGTGGTCACAATAAAAATGAGCGACCCAATTGACGAGCCCAAGGAGATTGATGATGATGTTGGAGTTTATGATGAGGAGGAACGCCGCGACGAGGAAAACGAAGAGGGAGGAAATGACGACATGGATTCCTCAGAAGATGAAGAAGAAGACGATGAAGAAGAAATGGCAAAGGTAAGATTAAAAAAGAACATCTGTAAAGGGAGACATACTAACTGCAAAAACTCAGGTCCGACAAGGATTTATTGTTGATGATGATGAAGAGGAAGAAGAGGAAGATGTAGGGGCCTCTAGACGAGCCAGACGTAAAAAGAGAAGAAGACATCGAAGTCCGGATGAAAATAATGAAGAACAACCACAGGAACAGCAACAAGTACAAGAAAATGACGACGAGCTTGATCAGGATGATTTGGATTTGTTGATGGAGAATACGGGTGGATATCGTCGTGACGATTCGGTGAGTGTTTCATTTGGATATTAGAATAAAAAATGTTTTTACTAACATGATGGGATTTTTTTCAGCGGAAGTTCAAACGACTCAAAAGAGGTGGTCAAGAGCCGGCTGAGGAACAAACAAAAGCCTCTAGAGGGTTAACAGAGATGTTCTCCGATGAAGAGGAAGTTGATGAAGGCGCCCAAGAGAACCGTGCAGGACGATATGCTAACGAATTTGATGATTTCATTGAAGAGGACGAATTTTCCGACGACGAACGTAGACGTCAAGAGGAGCGAGAAATCAGATCCAGTCATCACGCTCAAGTCCGTATGCCAAAGGCCCTCAGCAGTCAACTCCCAGATATGGATGAAGAAAAACTGGGAGAAATTTATGAAGTATTCGGTGATGGTGAAGAATACGACTGGGCTCTGGAAGCTGAAGAGGAAGGTGAAATGGAGGTGGATGAAGAAGGCACGGGCCCTCCAGAATTGAAGGATGTTTTCGAACCGGGTGAATTGAAGGCTAGATTGTTAACCGATGAAGACAATGTAATTCGAACTACGGATATGCCTGAAAGATATCAGCTATTAAGGAGTGCTCTCAAGTCGGATTATGAATTGAATGAGGATGATTTTAAAGAAGAAGTTGCATGGATCAGTCAGAAATTGGAAAGTGAAAAAGAACATTTCTTCCAGGCAAAGCCATTTCTCAAGAATCCATTCCAAAAGGCAGTCAGAAGAGTGCTCGAATTTATTTCTAATGATTCCCTCGAAGTACCATTTATCTGGCAACATCGTAAGGACTACTTGATGCATACCTATGAAGTGACCTCTCAACCAAACGGCGGCGCTAATTCGAAAGTAAAGAACGAGGATGGTGAAGTTGAAGAAGAAAAACCCCAAACAGGAAAAATGGTATCTGAGCTGTTGATCACACGGGATGATTTGTGGCGTATCGTCCATCTGGACATTGAATTTCACGGCATCTTGGAAAAGCGCAAAGCGCTCAAAACCATGTACTCAAACTTGGACATCTATGATAATATTTATGAGGAACTCATTTCTCAAACTTCTACTTTAGTCGGATATCAGGATCTTATGGATTTCATCCAATTCAGATACTCGGCGCAAATTAAAGACCTCCAAAGTGCCTCCGGAAAGCGACACAGTAGATTTGGCAGATTTGAAAGAATAAGACAAGGCAAGGTCTATGGCCTGGTTCAGGCACTTGGTTTGAGTGCCGAGGATCTTGGTGAAAACATTGAAGCCAACCAAAGATTGAATTTCACAGAAGACCGTGCTGAGTTGCCACAGACCTTGGCACAAGAATATGTTAGATCCGACGACAATGAGCAACAATCGGAAGATGCTTCCCTTTATGACAACCCATCACAGGCTTTGGAAGATGCTCAACAAATGCTTGCTGAGGAAATTTTCTATAACCCCAAAATCAGACGAGCTATCAGAGAAAAGTTCTGGTCAGACGCCAAAATTGATATTGTCTTGACTGACAAGGGGCAAAAGAAAATCGATGAAACGAGCCCTTACTTTGATTTCAAATATGCCATCAATCGAACATTCTCTGAGCTGAGTTTGAGACCTGAATTGTATCTGAGAATGCTGCTTGCCGAAACCGAAGGCTTGGTTGTCGTCCGAGTGTCGTACCCAGATTACAAGACTACATTATTTGAGGAACTCTTGAGATTGTTCTTATCTGATAATGTTTCGGATATTGCATCTGCTTGGAATGAAACCAGGAGAACTGTTTTCAAAAATGCATCCAGAAAGATTGTTCCCTTAATTTGTCGAAACATCAAAGAGGATTTGAAACAGGACTGCCAACGTTCATTGTATTATGATGTTAGAAAGAGCTTTGGTGAGAAATTAAACCAAGCACCTTACAAGCCTCCTGGATATGTTGCCGGGACTACAGCAAGAGTTTTGGTGCTTTCTGGCGGTATGTGTGACTTTGGAAAAGATGCAATTTTGGCAGTTGTGTTGGATGAAGAGGGACAAGTCGTTGAAAATGCAAAATTTGATGATCCACGTAACGATGATTTCAAGGCCAAATTGGTAGACCTCGTGAATGATCAGACTCCAGATGTGATTGGTATTTCAGGGTTTTCTGTAAACTCCACAAAGCTTTTTGATATTGTGCAAAAAATTGTCAATGAGGAGAAGCTCACTCCAGGCGGAGATGCTGGTGACACTATGCTTGATGTAATTTGGGTCCAAGATGAAGTTGCTCGTCTGTTCCAAAACTCCAAACAGGGCATCAGCGAATTTTCGGAGCAACCCCCTCTCATTAGATATTGTATCGCATTGGCACGTTACGTCCAATCTCCACTTATGGAATATTCTGCATTAGGAAGTGAGATTTCTGCAATCCACATCCATCCTTATCAATATCTCTTGCCGAAAGAAAGATTCCAAGATGCCATTGATACAGTGTTTGTTGATTATGTGAATTTAGTGGGCGTTGATATCAATGATGCCGTGAGAGAAACCTATGTCTCAAACCTGTTGCAATATATCTCAGGATTAGGACCTAGAAAGGCATCAGGTATCCTCCAGGGCATTCAATCCAAGGGAGGGCATCTTGGCAACCGGGGTGAGTTGATCACCGAACAGATCACATCCAAGACTATCTTCATGAATTGTGCTGCTTTTTTGAAGATTCCTTATGATGGTAGGTCCCTCAAAAGTCAGGACACAGAAATGTTGGACGCCACACGAATCCACCCAGAGGATTACGAGCTCGGAAAGAAAATGGCAGCGGATGCACTCGAATTGGATGAGGAGGATTTGGCTGGCTACGAATCTTCTGGTGGGGTTATTGCTCAACTAATGAATGAAGGCCCTGAAAAATTGAATGAGCTCATTCTTGGTGATTATGCGGACGAGTTGCAAAAGAAATTCAACCAACGAAAGCGAGAAACTTTGGAAATGATCAAAGCTGAGTTACTCAATCATTTCGGCGAACAACGAAGTGCATTGCGGGTATTGTCTGAGATGCAGGTATTTACCATGTTGACTGGTGAAACCAAGAATTCTCTTCATTCGGGAGTAGTTATCCCAGTTAAGCTACGTAAAGTTGGACCAGGGTTTGCCATTGCACAGTTATCAAGTGGCATTGATGGCAATATATCCCTGCAGGAACGACGACCAGATTTACAATTTGGTCAAACCGTCCAAGCTTTTGTTAAGAGCATAAGCTACGGTAAGTTCCATTGTGAATTGAGCATAGACCCAAGAGATATTGAAAAAGGGTTGAACGAGAACAAACGAGGACACCAAGACTCTAGAAAATGGAACTTTGCAGCAGAGGAGAGTGATCGTGCCAAACTTTTACGAAAGGCACAAGATGAACAAAAGACTCGTCGTATTATCAAACATCCATTATTCAGACTAATGAACAGTAGACAGGCCGAGGAATATCTGGCAGGCAAAGAACGAGGTGACTTGGTCATCCGACCTTCCTCTAGAGGTGTTGATCATATTGCAATTACATGGAAAGTGGGTGATAACATGTATCAACACTTGGACGTATTAGAGATGGAGAAGGAAAATGAGTACTCATTAGGAAAGTACCTACAAGTGGATGGTTATAAATACACAGATTTGGATGAATTGATTATTGGACACATTCAAGCAATGCTTCGAAAGGTTGACGAGATGACCAGGGACGAAAAGTTCCAGGATGGCGGGCCAACCGACGTTGAAAAATGGATGACCAGTTATACTAAGGCTAACGGCAGATCCACGTACCGTTATTGTTATGATCATAAACGACCGGGTTGGTTTTACTTGTGTTTCAAGACCACTGCAGAAGCTAAGATGCAGTTATGGCACGTCCAAGTAATTCCAAATGGGTTTAGAATGATGAACAATGACTATGGTGATGTGATTGCTTTGAGTAACGGATTCAAGACTACATTTATTAATCTGCAGAAGCAAGGCAGTAGCCATGGTGGTGCCAGACAAAACAATGCTCCTCCTTACCGTGCAGGATACAGAAGATGAGTGGAAATAATTATGTAATTTAACATGTTTAATATATATATGTATATGTAATTGATTGTAGTTCCTAACTTTATCATCGAAAGCAACAATCCAGGGTCTTACTTTGTAAACCTTGGATGAAGGCTTAGCGGTGCGCTATAAATGTACGCTATTTGCTATACCATTCTCGGACTATACCCCTCTCACGAGATCTGGATGAAACACGATTCTCCTGAGCCATTTAACGGGGTTTAGAGTGGGATTATAAAAAGGGGAATAACGCTTCCGACAATCTTTCCAAATTCCAATTATCATTACCAATCACCATCATGCCTATGAAACTTGAAGGAAGCTGCCAATGCGGCGGAGTCGAATTCAGTATTGAATCGAACGCCCCGGTACCCTATTTGCTCTGTGCCTGTAGCATTTGTAGAAAGCTTTCAGGGTCCAATGGAACTGTGCTTCTTGCGGGTAACTTGGATAGCTTGGATATTAAAAAGGGAAAAGATTTGCTAAAGTAAGCGGGCAGATTTCTTTTCGGCAGCTAGAGATTAACCTTTCATGTATTTAGGAAATATCATGCCGTGAAGCATCGTGGGCAACCTAATGAGGAAAAAGGCATCACAGAAAGGACTTTCTGCTCCAATTGTTCTTCACTCTTGTGGTTATGGGATAAGTACTGGCTGCCTGAATTGATCCATCCATATGCTCCTGTAATCGACACGGAATTGCCAGAACCTCCTGAAATGGTTTGTATGATGGGTGGATCTAAGCCAAAGTGGGCCAGATGGCCTGAAGGAAAGAAAGAAGTGTTTGAAGAGTATCCATCACAGACCATTGAAGATTGGCATAAGAAAAATGACCTCTGGTATGCTTAATTCGTTTGAAATAGTATTCTACGTATTTTTAATTATCGATATGGGTATTATATTTTGAGATTAGTACCGAGCAGAGAACTCACAATATAGTGAAGCTCATTTTATAGGTTAATTCTCAATTGAAACGAACTCCCTCCATTGAAGCTTCAACGTGGGTAGTATCTGTGTGATAAAGGGCGATAGCAATTAGCCTATGATGAATGGGCGCGGCGCGTCATTTTTTTTTTTTTTTTTTTTTT
>PPJG02000003.1:50786-69527 GCA_003705695.2 Blastobotrys serpentis | reverse complement strand
TGGTACATTTGTTCCAGGCGGTGCATTCGTTCCTGGAGGAGGATATGGACAGGTGAATAATAGCGGATATGAATCAGGAATGTCCTCTAGCAATGTTTCTGGAGCTTCCACACCGCTTCAAAACAATTCATCCTCGTTATCATTAGCATCATTAGCAACTGCCTTGAAGGATGTGGAAAACACGCCGGCTTCTGATTACTTTGAAAAAATCATTCATGCCAAGAATGTTTCGGAAATTCGCAGTGCAGTTGGTGAACTCTGTGAAGCTTTATCAAGCCCACAACTTATTGAAGATTATAATATTCATGGACATTTAGTTAGTACTTCAAAGGTTAAAGGATCTGCAATGGCCAGAGAAGGATCAATGATGGCGCTTTCAGCGATTGCAAAGAAATTCGGAACAGAGCAAAGTCCTGCTGAAGCATTTTTGTTGGAATCATTTAGTTTGACATTCGATCTGCTTTCTGACAAGGAAAGTGCGGTTAAGAGGGCTGCCCAAGCTACCACTGATGCCTTATATGCTACTTACTGTGACGAGGCTAAGGTTTCGGCTGTCTTTACCAAGATTTTTGAGTATTTGAAATCATCAGCCAAATGGCAAGGTAAAATTGGAGCATTAAAAATTGTAGAAAGGATTCTGGAAGATGTTCCACAAGATTTCCTAGAATCTAGATTTGTGGATGCTGTCCCTGTTTTGACTGGTGTTATGCATGATATGAAACCAGAGTTGTCGAGAGCTGGTACTAAGACATTGACTGATTTTGCTAACAAGATGGACAATCAGGACGTTATTCCACGTATTCCAATGATTGTCAAGACCTTAGATGATCCTAAGAACGTTCAAAACTGTATCAAGAGCTTGTCACAAGTTACCTTTGTGGCTGAAGTCACTGAATCAGCATTGTCTGTTTTAGTACCAATTTTAAACCGGGCTATTAACGCAACTTCATCCACTCAAGACTCCCTTCGACAAACCGTTATTGTCGTTGAAAACTTGACTCGATTGGTTCATAATCCTAGAGAAGTTAAGGCCTTCATCCCAGATCTTTTGCCAGGTATCAAGAAGGTTGTTCAATCAGCAGCCCAGCCTGAAGTTCGAAATCTTGCAGAGAAGGCAAAGGCAGTTCTTGAGGAAGCTGAGAAGGATACGGGTGCAAAGACTAGAATCACTATGGAAGAAGCTCTAGAAGATGTCACCGGTGCTGAGGGGCTGTTGAAGGACTATGTTGCTAGCTTGATTCAAACCGATGTCAATACTAGAGAATTCCGCAGACTTGGAGAAGTTTATAAGAATTATTTGTCGTTGGACGAAGAAACCGCCGAACAAAAGGTGTCTCATTTCAGAAACATGTTTGCCGATTCTGTGGTTGAAGAAAATGAGGACGATGGGATCGAAATCGTCAATGCAGAATTCTCTCTTGCATATGGTGGAAGAATGTTGCTCAATAAGACAAAGTTGAGACTGTTGAAAGGTCACCGATACGGCTTATGTGGTCGTAATGGTGCTGGTAAATCCACATTGATGCGTTCCATCGCCTTGGGCAAACTTGAA
The DNA here is from genome assembly GCA_003705695.2 of Blastobotrys serpentis. Lineage (NCBI taxonomy): Eukaryota > Fungi > Ascomycota > Dipodascomycetes > Dipodascales > Trichomonascaceae > Blastobotrys > Blastobotrys serpentis. The sequence goes on along the minus strand of PPJG02000003.1, from coordinate 67,975 downwards.
GGTTTCCCCGACAAGTCGGAAGTCAGAACTTGTTTCGTTGAGCACAAGCTTCAAGGATCTGAAGCTGATATGGACATTGTCAGTTTCATTGCTTCAGACCCAGATCTTGCTTCCATTGAAAGGGCTGAAATTTCTAAAGCATTATCTGAAGTTGGTTTTGATGACGAGAGACAAGCTCAAAACGTTGGCTCCTTAAGTGGTGGTTGGAAGATGAAGTTGGAATTGGCCCGTGCCGTTTTGATGAAGGCTGATGTTCTGTTGTTAGACGAACCTACAAATCATTTGGACGTAAAGAATGTGCAATGGTTGACTGAATATTTGAATACCCACACCGACATTACCAGTTTGATTGTTTCCCACGATTCAGGATTCTTAGACGCTGTGTGTACAGACATTATCCATTATGAAACCAAGAAGCTGGTTTATTACAAGGGCAACCTTTCAGAGTGAGTGATTATTATATTTCTTTTTATTGTTTGGATTTTGCTAACTTTTTGATTTAGATTCGTTAAAGTACGCCCAGAAGGTAAAGCCTATTATACACTGACGGATAGCAACATGAAGATGGCGTTCCCACCACCAGGTATTCTTTCTGGTGTGAGATCTAACACCAGGGCCATTGCCAGAATGTCCAATGTGACATATACGTATCCTGGCGGCACTAAGCCATCTCTTGCGAACGTTTCTTGTTCCTTGACCTTGTCGTCAAGAGTTGCAGTTCTCGGTCCAAACGGTGCAGGAAAATCTACTTTGATTAAGCTGTTAACTGGAGAACTGATCCCAGCTGAAGGCAATGTCGAGAAGCATCCAAACCTTCGTATTGGTTACATTGCACAACATGCTTTGCAACATGTGGAACAACACAAGGAAAAGACTCCAAACCAGTACTTGCAATGGAGATATGCTAATGGTGATGACCGAGAGGTCCATCTTAAACAGACTCGTAAGTTGACTGACGAAGAAAAGGAGCAAATGGAAAAGCCTATTAGCATTGGCGACGGAAGCGAACCACGTATCGTTGAAGCCTTACTTGGTAGACAAAAGCTGAAGAAGAGTTTCCAATACGAAGTTAAATGGAAGCACATGCTGCCAAAATACAACAGCTTTTTAAGCAGGGATTTCCTTATCGAAAAGGGATTTTCCAAGCTCGTTCAAGAATTTGATGATCACGAGGCTTCCAGAGAGGGTCTCGGTTATAGAGAATTAAGTCCGCCAGTTATTAGAAAGCATTTTGAAGATGTCGGTTTAGATGGTGACATTGCCGACCACACTCCAATGGGTAGTTTGTCTGGTGGCCAGTTGGTTAAAGTTGTTATTGCAGGTGCCATGTGGAACAATCCTCATTTACTTGTCTTGGACGAACCTACAAATTATTTGGATAGAGATTCTTTGGGAGGTTTGGCGATTGCTATCAGAGAATGGTCCGGTGGTGTGGTCATGATTTCCCACAACGAAGAGTTTGTGGGTGCATTATGTCCAGAACAATGGCATGTTGAGAACGGTAAGGTGGTTCAAAAGGGCAAGAGCGCTGTTGACTCTACTAGATTTGAAGACAGCTCAAACCCATCTACTGCTACCAACTCTGAAGCTGACACCGATTCACCAGCCAATATCAAGGTCAGAAAGAAGAAGAAGAAGTTGACTAGAAATGAAATGAAGGAGAGAGAGGCCAGAAGACGTCTTAGATACATTGAATGGCTCAACACTCCAAAGGGTACCCCACGCCCACCAGACACTGATGATGAAGCTGATTAACTTATGTAGCAATAATATATATTAATTTGGGTCCTGGATGATGATGATGGTGATGATGTTGTTGGCAGATATTTTAAGTGTTCTTAGTTTAATGGACCTGGAGGGTCACCACCAACAACTATCATTGCACAGATAAAAGAATCAAATTTGCCGAAATCAGTCGGACGATTCTTCGGACCCTTTTTCCTTCACAGATTCAGCCGCACCCGTGCAAAAAAAAAAAAAAAAGTAAATCAACGAGTGTCCCAAAATTTGGGGGGTTCATGTAGAATTTGAAGTTTCTCTCTCCACTCTAATTCGTATAGCTAGAGCAGTGAGCAGTGGCATGTTTCATAAAAAGTAAAAAAGTGGGCAGGATCTTTGGATTCTACTCTAGATCAAAGCCTCGAAGCCAAGCCGCCAGAAAAAATTGAAGTGGTCACAATTTCGGACCAATGCCTTCCATTTTTTCCCCCCCTCGGACGCTCAACAAAAAGGCCCACCGGTGATCAGCCGAATATCGAGCACAGATTGTATCATAAAATTCACACAATCTATGTACAGCTACTCTAAGCCATCTCATCAAAACCATATAATATCACTACATAAATGGTCTATTAATTTTGAATGTTATATGTACATTTCATTGTGATCGGATTAAATCTCATCTTTAACGGGCAACCAATCCCGGCGGAAAATCTTGTGAAACTGTCTCAAGTTGGCCGAAAATCCTTTACTTTGGGAAGTTGTCATGGTTAGAGAATCCGACAACAACAAAACAAAAATAAAGAAACAAATTTATAGCTTTAATTGAGTCTGAAATACATCAAAATATGTTCTGCTTATAAGAGAATTTATGCAAACCAACCACTATCTTGTGGAAGAAGGTTTTCAATCTCCTCCTTGTCTCCCCACTTAATGGACGACACTGAGCCGTTGAACGGAAAATCTATGCATTGATCGACAGAAAACCTGCCAAAATCATGGAACCAATAACGGTTCTTTTTAGGATCGCTGTGTTACCCCACCACATTCCCCACATTCCCCTCGAAAATTTGTTGAAATATAAATACCCGGAATTTGCAGTGTATGATTGTTAGAATCAATTCTTTGTATATCTCATAAGAATAAGACCTGAAATATACAAAACAAAGAGATAAGGATGGTTAAAAAGGCATCGACCAATCCATACATTTTTATGGTTGCAGGGTTTGCAACCATTGGTGGTTTGTTATTTGGTTATGATCAAGGTGTGGTCAGTGGATTGCTAGAAATGGAAAACTTCGCCTACCACTTCCCACGTATTTATACTGATCCAGACTATAAAGGTTGGTTCGTCTCTACGTTCTTGCTTGCCGCATGGTTTGGGTCGTTGATCAACTCTCCAATTGCCGAAAGATTTGGACGAAAGCGTTCTATTATTGGAAGTTGTGTTATATTCTGCATCGGTGTCGCATTTCAGACCGCCGCAATTAACGATGCAATGATTTTTGCAGGAAGAGGTGTCGCTGGTGTCGCCGTCGGCCAGCTTACCATGATTGTTCCATTGTATCTCTCAGAAACTGCTCCAGCTCATATTCGAGGCGGCTTGGTTGTATTGCAGCAATTAAGCATCACCTTTGGTATTCTCATTTCATATTGGATTGATTACGGAACTACATACATTGGAGGTCACAGATGTGCTCCCGAAATTCCATACTCCGGAGGCACTTCCAGTAAACCACAATTTGACCCTTACCATGATGTTGGCCCAGAAGGATGCACTGGACAAACTTCTGCCGCTTGGAGAGTTCCAACAGCTATTCAAATGGCCTTTGCCGTCATCCTTGGAATTGGTATGTGCTTTTTACCTTATTCCCCAAGATGGCTGGTTTCTCGCGACCGTGATGAAAAGGCTCTTGAGACTTTGGCCAAATTGCGTCGAATGCCAATGGATGATCCTGAAGTACAAGATGAACTCGCCATGATCAAGGCCGAAGTGTTATTCGAACGTTCTAACATCCCTGAACATCTTAAGGGTTGTACCGGTGTCTCACTCTTCTTCCGTCACTACTGGTACATTTTGACCACCTGGTCCCATTTCAGAAGAGTCTTTATCGGATCTGCCGTCATGTTTTTCCAACAGTTCATTGGTTGCAATGCCATGATCTATTACTGCCCTACCATCTTTGCTCAGCTCGGCTTGGACTCAAATTTGACCTCCATGTTGGCTACCGGTGTCTATGGTATTGTAAACTTCTTGACAACCTTCATCCCTGTCTTCCTCATCGACAAACTCGGAAGACGTCCTCTGTTGATGTCTGGGGCCATTGGAACCTGTGTATCCCTCGTCATAGTTGGAGCGATCATTGGAAGATACGGTGATGATGGGCTCGGAAATCATAAGGCCGCGGGATATACAGGTGTGGTATTTATATACATCTACTGCATCAACTTTGCGTACTCATTTGCTCCAATTGGATGGGTGTTGCCATCTGAAATCTTCAGTTTGAGTATCCGTTCCAAGGCAGTCTCGATAACCACATCGTCAACCTGGATGTGCAATTTCATCATTGGTCTTGTCTCCCCAAAGATGTTAGCCACCATTACATGGGGTACATATATCTTCTTCGCGGCCTTTGCCATCATTGCCTTTTTGTTCACATTCTTTTTCATTCCTGAAACCAAGGGCAGAAGTTTGGAAGAGATGGACAAAGTGTTCGGAGATACTGCCGCTTCTGAAGATAAGGATAAATTGGCTCAAGTTGCCCATGAGGTTGGTGCTGACTTGTTAAAGCATCAACACGAAGAAGTTGAAAAAGCTTAGAAGAGACTGTTTAAATTAATAGTAATTTGTTTTCACGTTAAAAAAAATCGCTGCTCATTGAACTGAACTGCCCCGACAAGATCACTCTTACTACGTCTCCGGATATGTCTAGTGTCACCCAAAGTGACATAAGTGGCAAAACAAATAGAAATGAGTGGCGTTGTCTCCCTTTTATATTTCAATTTAAATGCTCAATAAAAACTAAGTTTATTACTAAGAACACCCCACATGTGATCAGGAAAGTGTATAGTTTGTTGTAAAAGGATGCCCACAATGGCATTTTGTTTCTCGAAAACGAAGCAAGAAAGTGTTCTACTGTGGATTCAATTGCCAGTATTTAGATTAAGTACTCCTTGTCGTGAGAATTGTCAGCGCTGTTGTTCCTTTTCAAATGAAGATCGCGGCCCTTCTGAAATCAGCTACTCCGGGGAACATTTTGGATACCTTGCCATACATAGACCCTGTAAAGACCTCATTTACACAAACATATTCACTTGGAATCTTATCTGAACTTGCTTCTGGGGGGAAAAACGTCCATATATATATATATTATAAATAAAAAAAAAAAATTCAGGGCTTCAGCGAACCATATACAGTCATTTTCTCTGTTGCTGATTTTTTTTTTTCCGACGCTAATTAACTCTGGAACGAAAATATTTACCGATACTCAAAATACCGGTTGGTGGTTGAGTGATGATATTAAAGCTTCAAATATAATATCATCAGCTTCTTCGCTAGGGATTATATTGCTAAGACAGCATTCTACCCCGTCGAAACCAGTAACTAGATATTATTATGTAATTTTCGCAAAGTACTCCACTTTCCAGACTCTATTCAACGATACCGCCCTAGTATAGTGGTCTATGATGTATTGGGACACAATAAATTCAATGATCATTAATCAATGCATTATTCAGTAAGAGTAAACTTCTAATATATATCTATTTAGATCTCTCATCTTCCTCTGCGGCAGAAATTTCTTGTCCCTTAACATTTTCTTCCACGTCTTTGACAATCTTTTGCAATTCATCCTCACGGTGCTGAGGGCCAATGATGCTAACAGTGTTGGAATGAATATTCATGTGAGGATAACTACCAATCTTGATGTCACTTCCAACTTGCTTTTGGAGTTTGTTCAAATAAGCGGCAACATCCGATTCCTTCAAATCAGTCTTCACAAAGTGTCTGGATTGCAGACCCCCTTCAGCCAAACGAGACTTGACTATAGGAGTCAAGCCATCTAACATCTGTTCAAAGATCTGTGGGACCCCCGGCAAAATGTGAACTTGACAATTAATACATACAACTGGAACCCACAAGGTTTCGGAAACATAAATGTATTCGGTATTTTCACCTTTTGGAACAGTGGCCATTCTCAATTGAGCTTGTCTGGCTTCCTCATCCTTAGGCTTAAAAGTAGTCAGTCGTGACATGCGTTCAGCAATTCCATCATCAAGCTTGACAGGTAAACCAAAAACTTTGCCAATGGCTTCATAGGTAATATCATCATGGGTTGGCCCGATACCTCCAGAGGTAACAATAAAGTCATATTTAGCACTCAGTCGTTTAATAGCATCCATGATTTCTTCCTCTACATCAGGGACAACTTGGATTTGACCAACATCAATCCCTAAGTTGAAGCAATATTTAGCGAAGTAATGAGAATTGGTGTCATGGATTTTCCCGTTTAAAATCTCATCTCCAATGATTAAGCAGGCACCTGTAGATATCTTTCTTTGTTGTGGCATTGTCGTTCTAACTATGTTATTCAGTCTTCTTAATACTGTGGAGCGAGAAAACATGGACTATTGGTTTTAGCTTCGGATTTGTTGAGGCGGTCCTATCAACTCTACGGTATTATAAAGTCCCGATATCGGTGACAGCATTTTATGCGGGGCAACCAACCCCTAAATGACTAAAACTACAAAACTAAAAAATTAAAAAAAAAAAAGAAAAACGGAATACCGATAAATCGGCTCCCGTTGGGACAAAACAGAAAAAAAAAAAAAAAAAGAATATTCTCGGGTAATCTATACGATTCTGGAACATTTAAATTTTTTTTTTTTCAACATAAAAAGACACCGTTGATACACTATCTGAAATACTAAACAAAATGTCTGTACAACCAGTTCCACAAACTTTCAAGGCTGAAGAGGCTGATAACTTGGAAGATATTGAAAAGCAATTCGCCGTCAAGGCAGTTAATCAAGCTGAAACTTACTGGAAGTTGCTGACCAAGGTCAAGGGCAGCTCTCTTCGTTTGACCAAGATTGACGATGAAATTTATCACCATATGATGGAAGAATTCCCAGAATTTAGAGACGCTGAAAAGGCCATTAAGGTTGATGAAGATGAAATGAAATCCGCAAAAAATAAACCAAGATGGAGAAAATTCATGATGGAATACGAAAACAAGGTCGAAGAATACAACTTTGGTACTTTATTAAGAAGAAATTGCATGGGTGAATATAGTGAGGCCAATACAATGTTTGTCCCAAGAATGCAATTCTATGCCATGGAGATTTATAGAAATAAGCTTGGTTTAAACGACTGGGTGAAGGAAAAGGCCGATAGAGGTGAACTTTAAATATTATTTACATACAACTTATAATCTATTATTAGTCCAGCTCCACTGTAACTCGTTTAAGGTGCTTGTCTTTCTCTTGCAATGTCTGTTTAAGCATTGCACTAGTGGCTTGGAATTCCTCGAGACTGTTTTGCAGGCTGGCGGATCGGAGTCCAATGAGGCTCACATAATTAGGTCCGCATGGGGTTAATTCTAACTTTGAAATTTCAAAATGTCCTTGATTCTTTTTGCTTAAAATCTTTGCAATGTCCTCTTTGGTTTCTACAACTTTATCATCCAATTTGGAATGATTTCCCGCCAATTCAAAAGCTGCTTCTTTAGCCGTGCCATATCCTGCCTTTGCAATTATTGATGACACAATTAATCCTCCTAATGGATCTAACCATGAAATATTCCAGAAATATCCACTACAAATGGTAGCAACTGCAACCATGGATACCAAAGAATCAATTCTGTGATGCCATGCATTTGCTACCAACACAGTTGATCCGGTTTTGTCAGCTACCTTGATCGTAGCATGATATAGCCATTCCTTCACTGCAATTGATCCTAGCGCGATCCATGCAGCATTTAAATCAGCCACATCCCCTGTGCCACTGTGGCTATGACTGTGGCTATGTCCATGTCCACCTAGCGATGTCATGGTTTCAATAATGGCAATGTCGCCGAATATATTATGAATCATTGTAATCAACCCGCTCCATCCCATTGATATACCTGCCAAGAGTAACAATGTTGAAACACCTAAAGAGCCTAAAGTTTCGACTCTGCCATATCCATTTGGAAAGCTCTTTGTCGGCGGCTTGCTACTTAATGAAACCGTTGCCAAGGTCATGAAATCAGACAGAAGATCTGAAACTGCATGTACAGAGTCAGCTAATAATGCCTGGGAATGGAACACGACGCCTCCAATTCCCTTACCAACGGCCATTCCAACATTGACTAACAATCCTGCCCATGTGATTCGGATGGCCGGGTTCTTTAATCCCCCGGTCTCGCTCAAGAAAACATTATCATGACTCGAGTGGGTATGGGAGTGCGAAAATAAAGAGTGAGAGTGAGAATGCTGGCTGTCATGATGATCGTGCTCGTGGCCATGCTGGTGACACACCTTGTTATTAGTTGTAAATACCCGCCTAGTGGCAGAATTACTAATGGATAGAAAAACAGACCTTGAAACTCCGAGCGATCTTTTACATATACTAGGGGCAATTCGTCTGGGTAGTAACATTTTTTCGATGTCAGGTCTATCTGATAATTATCTGATGTTCCTCAATCTCTTTGGGACAATCCCGACAATTGGGCCGATATATTGCCAGTCTCCGCCTACATTTTCCCGATGGACTACTTTGTCTGCATTCATTAAATGAAATGGACTATTAAATTACATTAATAAATTAATCATATACAATATTACAATGTCAACCCATAGAACCATCGTGGTGAGGTCTTGGGGGATCTGTACTGCTCCGTTCCGGAAGCCCCGAATAAGGTGGCTTGATGTTGAACAATGCTGGAAGAGTTGATCGATTTTCAAGATGTGGAGGTGGAGGTGGCGGTGGCGGAATTGTAGGCGCTGCTGAATATGGCCTAATTTGAGGCGGTCGTGGTAATAGTGGTGGATTTTGAGACGGAGAAACTGCCGTTGGTGCTGGCAAAATGGATTGCGTTAGAAGTGGTTGATTTGTCGTGTCTTCGTGAGAAATTCCAAAAGAAGAATTATTGACAGCGCCATTTTGATGATGCTTTTGTTTCTGCTGCTGCTGCTGCATGTGATGCCTTTTAGTACCCTCAGTTGATTCCACTAATGGTGGAACCTCGTCTGATACGGGTGCTAAGGCGTGCATTTTCTGCCTCAAGAAGTTTGTTTCCTCAACTAGTAACACATCTCCACCGGTTATTTTAGCCAGGTAAAACCTTACATCATCCAAAGTTAATCCATCATTCAATCGAGGTTTCAAAAAATCCGTGAATTGCCTTGCTTGTTGAATAATATTTGAAAGCACATAATATTCATCGGGCAAGAAAAACAAACTTGAAGCTTGCTTAAACCATTCATCTAAATCCTTTAGTTTAGGCCTGCTCGCGTCTCTTAGAATTACCACTCTCCAATCACAAATAGGGCACACAAAGGACTTTGAATCAAACCCATATTTGCTTATTTTGAGGCATCTACCATGAAAAGCCTTTTCGCACTTTGTACATTTTATATCAAATGAACTGGTTTCAGCTGTTCGGCAGATGCACATGTTCTGATCTGGGCTATCCTCAATCGAAAATGCATTTTGATCACGCTTCTCAGCTTGTGATAGTATCGTGGTTAGGACATGCATCTGAGCATGCCCCTTACCAAACAATCTTTTGCCTCTTCTTAGCCAGTCCTCACCACGTTGAACACCCTTTTCCAGTATACTGGTCTTGGGGTTGGAAACATAATTTTTGCTGGAATCTAGAGCATTTTTAACACGACTAAAGAGCGGCCGCTGGAGTATGTTATCAGCGTTGGTGCCATCGCTGATTTGGTCTATCTCTAACATCAACTGAACACTTTCATCCCTTGCTCCGCGTATTGTTTCATAAAGACTTTTGGATACTGGCAGCCCTTTCATTTCGACCAAAAAATTGTCCAAAATCTGCGTGTCAACTTTTTGGCCACTGACTATTGCTGTAATCTTTGCCTCAAGCTGTTCTGCTAGTAGTCTTTTGTATGACAACTTTTGAATTATGGCATCATCTCTTTCTAACCCAGATTGCCTTCCTTCCATTATCAAATGATCGATTTGCTCCATGAATACCGATTCCCCATTATATATCGCTTTTGCTCGTTCGCACCAGGTTATGCGCTGTACTATGTTAGATAACACTTCAATTTCTGGTAATGATACGCTGGTGAGACGCTCTCCCTCTTCTATTAATTTCGTGTACTCTTCGACATTATCAGATACCGGCGCTGCCAATTGGGATTGTACTCTCGTTGAGTATTCTCTGATTTCTGCAGCATGCTGGAATATATCGTTTGCTTCTGGGATTGAGCAATCTAACTGGGCTGCCCCATCTACCAAACTTTTGAAAGAATCGATTGAGTGCTTCTTGACATTTCCACCGGACTTAGCCAATAACTGTCTAGCCTTTTCTGCCCATGCCACATTATGTTTAACAAATTCATTCAATGGATGCAGCGGCTTAATGTCATAAATAATCTTATTCCCTTCGTCAGAGAACTGTTGAAACCCAGTTAAAGGCGGTTTTGGTGATGACTGAACAAACTGCGATAATTTGGAATACCAAGTTTTTGGTAACAATGCTCGGTCCTGAACGGATTTACAAAAGTCATTTAGCTCTTCATCAGTATAGTCACATACCAACTGGTACTCTGAAACAGACTCATCCCCAACATCTTCCTCGTCGATGAACTTCTCCAAAGACATAACTTCAGCACCATGAACTATTCTTGAAAAGAAACACAGATCATTCGTGTAAGTACATTTGTAGACGGAATCACCAGGATATTGCCCTAGTGACGGGGAGACATATTTCTGATCTAAATTTGGGTATAGCTTCCTGATCTTCTGTCGAGAAGTCAATTCGTCATTGACCATGTCCTTAAGCACCGGCAATAGGCTAAAAAAAAAGTTAGCTTAAAAATTAATCTTCGGTAATAACCTTAACTTACGATCTTGCAGTGTAGACATCTTCTGTCATCGTCATAGTCGTAAATACCAACCGCTCAAGAGAAAATGGAGGAGATTGATTGAATTTACGATAAAGTGACGAACACTGCACGCCATAATCAATCCAATCAAAGAAGGGAAGAACGTTCACGGACTCAGTAAGATTGAACCCATAATTTATGTGTGAAGTGTATGCCTTAGGAAACTTTATCACAAAGTGACCAGCACGTTGCTCCAAGGCGTAACATTTTATTCCCCTCTTGGCAAGTTCATCTGGAGGAACCATATGATCAGATTCCAACAGCAACGTGGCATTCTCTTCCACTTCATCTTTACCAATCATCTCGCACAATAGCTCTCTATACTTGTCGGAATCTTCTTCAGGTATGGAATAGTGAGTTTTAGCTTCGCCAAAATGATGGTAGCTAATGCCGTAAGAATAGAAATCCTCAACATGCCAGCTTTTTGACGCGAACACCATGCCTACAGACAACCAAGGTTGCACCATAAAAGGGATATCCGCATCCACATAGCGAAGATACGACTTCTCATTGAATGGCAAAACGTTCAGATTCCAAGCATCTTGGGAATATTTTTCCCAAGCATCCCGTTCAATTTGAGGGAAGGCAGAGCTTTGAATAGAAGTGTGAATATCAGTTCCATATTCTACTTCAACATTTTCGTTTGGATCATTCACCACTCTCCAAAACTCCTTTTCTACCTCGTCTTCTGACGGTTCATTGACGGAGCTATCGCTGTTTTTGGTTTCAAAGTATTTTTCTTTGAACAACAATGCCTTTTGCTGAAATTGCCGCAAATTATAAGTCGGATAATTGGAGTTCTCTGAGGCATCACCAATGCTGTTGATACCACTGTGCCAATTGTCAAAGGGCGGAATTGTAGGGTCGTCAGGGATAGATGGGGTATCACTAAATGGGACTATCCTATGGATTGTGGATTGAGAATTGGATATCTCAGGATAGTACTTTGTATCGTCATAATTAAATCGTAAAACGACCTGGGTTCCGTTCCCAAGTCTGTGTTTTTTATTTGCGGGGAGTGATTCATCTTTGTTATCGTGATCTCTTTTAGAAGGCACGGTAGTATTGTCATTATCGCTATCATTATTTTCCTTTCCTGCTTCTTCTTCTTCTTCTTCTTCAGGGGGTTCAATTGTCGGTATTCTGGTGCCATTAGATAATTGCGCGACTTTATGCTTCTCTAAATATTGGTCAAATGGAAACAGGAATTTTTGGTATGAGTTTTTCAAAGAGGTGGAGAGGGAGGTCATAATTTTGCCCGTATAACCCAATTCCCTACCAATCTGAGCCCACAACTTTTTTTTACACACTTCGGTAAATCCTCCTCGTAACTGAACACATTGATGCAATCTGAATAAATCCAACGGTCGTTTGTCTATGCTGGGGAGCCGATTAATTGGCGTTTTGTTAGTATGCTTATGAAAATAATAAAGGCTGGAAACAAAAGATTTCTCTATCCGTTTGAATTGTACAGGGTTTAAATTCTGCCTTTTAGTTTTAAACCAAAACATTTCTGTATCTAGACTAAAAGGAGGGTCCCATTCAGCTGGAGGGATTATTTTTACCATGCCATATTTTTTACCTTCTTCAGAAATCTTCTTGATATAATCTAATGGATCAGCGAATTCCTCCATTGATGGAGAATATGTAGGAGCATTTTTCAGGCCAAACAGGCGATTCTCCTTTTCGACCTCACTCGTCTTGTTGTTTCTCTTCTGAACCGTAAACATGTCTAAAGGAGGATATGCTCGACTCCGCTGTTGTGGATAGATATATGGATTTACATGGTGCATAGTGGAACCGGAAAATTCAGATTCTGATCCTGGAGTTGAATATCTTACACTTCCGCCGGTTGAATTCACTGTTTTATCCAAGTTCCTATTGGCGGAATAACCATTGTCTGACTCTTTCGTACCATTCTTGTCCGGTGCTGGCTTCCTCCTGCTGGCGTTAACAGGAGTGAACCCTGCCATATTCCTGTATGAGCACTGGTCTTAACTATTATCTTTTCGGGTAGAGGTGGTGAACAAAGTCCGAAGGCCACAATATATAAATTAATCCTCTTTGTCGTGTACGCACTGCCGAAAAAGAAAAAGGAAAAAAAAAAAAAAAAAAAAAAGGTTGTATCAGGTGTGTCGTTATATATATGTGTGTAAGTTATCTAGGAAGGTGTGTTGTCCTACGAACTAACCATATGATTTGACTGGTATTTTTCTTTTTCGTTTTTATATAGCATTGAATTCCCACTCCTGTAAGATCACAACCCACTGCAAATTCGCCTCATTGCATGCGGAAAACCAATCTATTAACCCTAACCCTCAAGTCAAGTTATTTTATGTAAATCATCTGCGGCTTGAATTTGTGGAGAGAAAGGCTCTCACACTTTATTAACGGCGGCGGCTCAGTTGACCCCTGGGTCAACGACACCATCAACATGAATGGAATTCAATAAGCACGAGAGTGCATTTAAAGATTAAATTATGATATATTTACGAAATACTCCTCATATAGCTTAATATCTGTTAGAGGAACCATAAGAGTCATTATCTCCTCTACCAGAGGAACCATAAGAGTCGTTACCGCCTCTGCCAGCGGAGCCGTAAGAGTCGTTACCACCCCTGCCAGAGGAGCCATACGAATCATTGTCTCTACCAGAAGAACCGAAGCTGGAGGAATTGTTATCTCTACCGGAAGAACCGAAGGAAGAGGAGTTGTTGTCTCTGCCAGAAGAGCCGTAGGAATCGTTGTCTCTTCCAGAAGAGCCGTGAGAAGAGGAATGGTTGCCTCTGCCGGAAGAACCGTAAGAGTCGTTATCTCTGCCGGAAGAACCGTAAGAGTCGTTATCTCTACCGGAAGAACCGAAGGAAGAGGAATTGTTGTCTCTACCAGAGGAGCCATAGGAGGAAGACGAGTTGTTATCTCTACCGGAGGAACCATAGGAAGAAGACGAGTTGTTATCTCTACCGGAGGAACCATAGGAGGAAGACGAGTTGTTGTCTCTACCAGAGGAACCGTAGGAGGAAGAGGAGTTGTTATCTCTACCAGAGGAGCCATAGGAGGAGGAGGAGTTGTTGTCTCTACCAGAGGAACCGAAGGAAGAAGAGGAGTTGTTGTCTCTACCAGAGGAACCGTAGGAAGAGGAGTCATTGTCTCTGCCGGAAGAACCGTGGGAGGAAGACTTGTTACCAGAGGAACCATAGGAGTCATTGTCTCTACCAGAAGAACCGAAAGAGGAGGAATTATTGTCTCTGCCGGAAGAGCTGTGAGAAGAGGAATTGTGGTCTCTGCCAGAAGAACCGTAAGATGAGGAATTGTTGTCTCGACCGGACGAGCCGTAAGAATCATTCTTCTTGTTGTTGTCTCCATCAGAGTTGCCCCCTAAGAAGTTGTCAGCAACCTTACCAGCGATTTTTTCTCCGAGACCCATTTTTCAAAATATAATTTCAATGTTTTTGGTTATAAATATTAATATAATGTTTACAAAGAAAAAGCCAAAAAACGCGGGAAACAACGTCCTTTTATACCTGGTCGCCGGTTATTTGGAAATATAGGCGGAGTGGGTTAATTATGACGCAATATTCTTCCTGACGCAACCGTCTCCAGGGAGGAGGAGACAATACTATATCGAGCCACGATGCGTTTAGCAAGTTTCCCTATTTGATCAGCATTAACCGCGCAAATCATCAGCGTAATATTTATTCGATCTAACATCATTTTTCTATACGTTTGACCAAATAATTGACCTTTTTTTCAGCTCTTCCGCAAGAAGGTTATTATTATTATTATTATTATTATTGTTTTGACTTCTTGCTTGCGTCAACCTTGCGGGATAATTAGGGCGTCTCAATGCAGCGTAGAAACAAAAGCCCGATGAACCGGGGTTGCCGAGTTTTGACACGCGCATCGAATAATAAACAAACCCCGACTAATGGGTGGGCTATGCTGCATTTTTCTAGAATCCAGGAGATCAGGGCGAACGTGCAGGTTTGAAAGGCGTTAAGACATTACATGAGGCGTTCTGAACCTAAGTGTGTAGCATCCCCACTTGCTCCGTAATATTCGCTGCATGCCGCCTGAACTGCCACGTTTATTCTATTCCAAACCGATGGTATCTAAGAATAGCATCGCAATGTCTTTCACGGTTGGGAATTGGCGTTCGATCTGATCATGATTCAATCTGTGGGGAAAGTCATGCCAGAGCCTCCCCTGAGATAGGATTAGAGATGGAAAAGACTTCGCACACAAAAATTGAAACTTTGGCGTTGAAAAATAAATGAATAAAAAAGAAAGTGTGAAATGTTTAGGTATTATCTCTAGTTTGGAAGATGCTTAATGCTCTACCCTCCTTGCTCCAGATGAGCGCACTGCCACCATAATACGCCCACACAAGCCACAACAATTGGGAGGTAATTTTGTCTGCATTTGTTCTCTTTCTAAATGTTGTGCAAACTAGTCAGTGAAAGATGACCTTTGCTACGACATTCAGATAGAAACCGAAACGGGAAAAAGTGCTTAAATATTCAGGAGGTGGTTACTTATGTACATATTTCTAATCGAGTTTTTGGACATTGACGGATCTGTGTTTTCTCGGCAGCACCTAATTCAAAATTGTCAGCAAGTTTGTTGTGACCAATACAATCCGGTCTAATATATAATACTTACTCGCGCACCTGTAAAGCCCCATTTGAAGCCTAGCTCATGGGCAAAGATTTCGCCAAACCCTAACATCATGCCGTTGATAAATGGTAAAATGAGGTTGATGGCACAGGAAGACAAAATGGAAACTGTAGATCGGGATACGCTTATGACCATATTGGTCTGATCAAAGTTAGAGTCCTCGGTATCCGTCTCAACATCACTATATTCGCTCAGTGTGACATCTTCCTCAGTCATGATATGTGTGATTGTGTGTAGTGAAGCCCTTGGGTCTCTTTCTATTGGGACAATCAAAACCGTTGATTTCAATTTTTGGTGATTCGAATATCCGCGAAACGCGTTAATGAACTCGGAGCATTGAGTTTCGTGTTTTTGCAACTTTCAAGCAGATATATCATTATAACATAATGGAAGATCTGAGTCCAGAGGAATTGCAAAAGATTAAGAGTGGGTTATAACGGTTTGAAGGGTTCCTTTTGGAACAAAGACAACTAACTTATAATTATGTAGATTACAAGACCTGGAAGAAGCATGCCGGTTATTTATATGATTTTTTCTTGTCTACGTCAATTCCATGGCCGTCGTTAACAGTCCAATGGTTTCCAGACGTCGAAACGATTTCCAAAGATAAAAATACAAGTAGTTGGGTCAAGAGACTGTTGCTTGGAACTCAGAGTTGCGGCAATGGTGATGAGTTTGTACGGATCGCTCAAATAACACACACTTGGTCAACAGAAGGGCCGGATCTGAAAAAATATGATGCTGACTTGGGTGAAGTAGCCAGTTATACAAATACTGGAACCAATGTCCAAATCACCCACAAAATCAATCATGCTGCAGGTGAGGTTAATAGAGCCAGATATATGCCTCAAAACCCCGATTTATTCGCAACCATGTCATCTAATGGCCGCTGTTATATATTTGATAGAACCAAGCATCCAACTGACCCTACAGCAAACTTCAAGCCAGACATGGTTTTAGATTATCACAAGAAGCAGGGCTTTGGTCTATCGTGGAACGGGGTCCGTAAGGGCAATTTACTAACAAGCTCGGAGGACGGAGAAATTGCATTGTGGGACGTGGTTGGTTCCTTCAAGGGTGACAAATATGATAAAAGATTATTACCTGCACGAGTGTTCAATAGTCATAGCGATAGTGTCAATGATGTGCATTGGCATTTTATGAATCAGTATTTATTCGGGTCAGTGTCGGATGACAAGCTTGTGCAAGTTCATGATACCCGACAAGGAGACAGAGACTATGCATCCACCCTTAGTAGTGACACCTCAGGCATTTGTCTCCAATTTAACCCAGCTAATGAATATCTTTTGGCCACGGCCGGTGAAGATAATTGTGTCAGTTTATGGGATATTCGAAAGCCCGGTGGTGCCCCGTTCAAAACTCTTACTGACCATAAAGCGCCTATTCTGGAACTACAATGGAGTCCATACCATCCTACGGTTTTGGCTTCGGCCTCTGAGGACCAGACTGTCAACATCTGGGATGCTGGTGATGGAGAGGTGATTTTCAAGCATGGAGGACATTCCGCTCCTGTCAATGCAGTATCTTGGGATCTATCATCTCCCTGGACTTTGGCGTCCGTTGCCGGAGACAATTCTCTGCATGTATGGAAGGTAGCAGATACTATCACCCGTTAGGAAGACTGTCTGGTTTTGCAATGTGCGATCGAACAA
>PPJG02000003.1:20976-50686 GCA_003705695.2 Blastobotrys serpentis | reverse complement strand
ACCATCTATCATCACTAGCGCTTACTGAAGCCTTTTCTCTGTTGTTTGGAGCCACTAATTCGATACCTTGGGCAGGTGTAAATGCCAGAGAGCTTTGCATGCCATCAGTATGGTCCAAAGACTTGGACGCCTGAATTCGGTTTTGCATGCCCTTTGATATCTTACCTTTAGCCTTTTCCATTTGAACTTGTCGAACACTGTCTACACCAGCCATGCCCAAGCCAATGGACTGTCCTCCATAACCAAAAGACTCGGCTTCTTGCTCCCCAAATGCCATTCTATTCTGAGCCTTCTGAAGCTCTGACATTTGAAATTGCTCTTTGAATTTCCTTATTCGCTTACCACCTCGCTTCTTACTCTTTTTATCTACGGGAACAGGTAATGCTTTTGATGGTTTGTTTTCTGGCGGTTCAACCATTTTTTCTATTTTTTCATTGATCTCTTTTCTCCATTCTAACCCTTTCGACCCATCCGGTGTCGAATGAGACAAATCAACCCGAGCAGCTAAGACCAATTTTCCGGCAACCATCTTCATTGCCTTTTTGCGTAAATCTGCCGGAACAGACTGTATCAATTCAGAGTAGTAAAGAAACCCATGCTGTCTACTCTCTGCACTCGACTGTCCTAATCCACTAGCAACTTGTCTTTTCGCCCCTAGGGCCGGAATGTTAGAATTTGGAGTTCGAGACAATCCACTCAACCCCCCGACAAACCCCATTATTTGTGCTGCAGTATGCGAAGAAATAATATGAGTAACGTTTGGAGCAAATACGGATAGCCTTTTAGACACAAAACTAGTGATATTGTTTTTAGCATCATTCAATTCTTGCAAAATGTCACAGGCATGGAAAACAAGTTTCAGCTCAGCGGGGCTCAACTCTTCGCCCTTATTTTCGTACGCTGACATTGTAATAACCATTAGAGTAGCTGATGGTATAATGGACTTTAGATCCTGGTTAGTATTTTGCAAGTTGTTGCCGATAGCCTTAATGCATTTGGCGTAATCGACGGCCGATGGAACCAACTGGCTCAATTCAGCAAAACGTTTCTGATACAGATCTTTGATATAATTATGCACCATAACAATTTCATTATCGATCTCTACTGAGTAATCATTGGCCTCTACTAGGAGCTTATAACTTGGATGATGCATGATATTTCCTTCAATATTAGTCAACTCCGATTTGAGATCATCTTCAATCCGATCCAAAATTGGCCGTAATTTGGACATCAATGTGGACACCTCTTCTACAGAGTCCGCCATTTCCTCATCCTCTTGCTGAATAAGCTCATTTTCATCTCCACTGTCCAAGTCTGCCAGTAAGTCAGCGGCAACTGACATTTTTTTTTTTTTTTTTTAAAGTGATGTGAAACGATTGTTATCAAAGGTGGGGCTCAAACTCCCATCCCGTTGACTTAGCTTTGAACTAAGAACCGACCCGACGACGATGTCCAAGCCAGAGACGGGAAGAAGCTATTTTGAAAAGCAGAGAGATGCGTTGATTAGCGAGATTTCTGTTGTAAGTATTTTTTTTTTTTGGTGTTGGCAACGCTTTTCTAACTATCTCAGAACATGGAGCACGTGTTGGCCAATTTGAACACATTGAATAGATCTTTAGAAGGCGTGAATTCCGTCGGAAAAGAATTCGAATCAGTGGGCGAATTGTGGAGTAACTTTTACGATGGCGTAAAGGACGCGAAACCGGAATCTGCTGAAGATGAGCCAAAGAATTGAACCTCCCACAGTTAATGTTTTTATCTTTTATTATTTATACGTAATTTTTTGAAACCCCTCTCTGCTCAGACTTTATAGATAATGATTCCATTAGTCATGTCTAGAATAGCCGACGTAATACGGACCTGTGATATAATATCTCAATGTTTTAACCTGGTTTTTGGATCGAGGAACTACCCCAGAGATACACTAATAATTCTCTTTTATTCATAGGTCGTGGGTTGGTGATCTGTGAGTTACAACGTTCTCTTTTGGTGCACAATCATATTCTTATAAATGCTAAGTCTGTATTTATTGACTAGGAAAGTCATCCCTACCCTTGAGCATCAAAATAGGAAATGAAATGGCTTTTGGCAATCAACCCCTATTGGATATCCGACGGTAACGAAGTGGTGTATATATTATGGTTTATACAAGAAGCTTTGCCCGAATTAGGGGTGTGTGTACTATTGCAGAGTTCATTAAATCACTATTGGAGTAACTGTTATAGTTGGTGACTGCAATTGTTGCATAAACAATTCTTTGCTACAATCTCACTATGCCTGTACATAGATAGGACCAACTTGTTACGGCGTTATTTGCAATGGTCTGAAAATCAGCATAGGGTAGAGTATCCTAAACAAAAATTCAGCTCCATTTGATCAAGCATGAATTGTGTTGCTGGTATAACTGTAACATATGATCCCATTGAATTGACTCAAATGAATGTGAATACACGTTCGTTGTTAAGTTCTGGGCATGTTAAAATGAATTCGGAAGTAGTATCCTGAATAATATAATATAGCTTAATTAATTATTAAGGAGATCCAACCTTATAATTATACTATAATATAATATATATAGATCGATATATATATATATTGAGAGAGAGAGAGAGAGAGCTCATTGCATGTGCAAAAAAGAGAACCCTTTGAACTTGTAATCGGTATCGGGTTCCAGTGTTACCTGGATCGCGCATTGCACTAAAGGCTCATTTTAGCCACAGCCAATCTCTCGCAGCACCGTTCCCATGTCACGTGGACTGATTTCTGATAGTGCCGCCGCCCGCTTCCGCGAGCGCGCTCTCAAGAGCAGTTAGTCTTTCAGAGAGAAGTGTTTCACCGAATTTCCCACCCAGCAGTATGGAGGAACATTTTCCTCTTTAGTATCCGGGTAAGCGCGATCAAGGTCAAAGGGAAGTTAAATGATCGGTGACAACAAGTCGGTTACCCGACTGAGCCACGAAAACCAAATTTCCGCTTTTTTTCTTGTCACAGAATTGGCTGCTGCGAATTTTGGGTTCGAAAATTGCCAAAAAAAAAAATTAATTCGTGCAGAATATGTTCTCCAATTCTGCGGAAATCGGCGCAATCGGAGACCGGAGAGGCAGATAACGTCATCCGAATATGAGTTTGGGCAGAAAACAAAGTACTACAAGAATAACTAAATATATATCGAAATGTCAAAAGGCAAAATGGTTTCCCAGTGCGCTCAATTTGAGGGAAATCCGGCTCCGTCGACCTCTGACATGAACAGTTAATATGCCGAGATGCCTGTAACTGGCAAATGTTTAAACCTAGTCCTACTCTCTGTATAATTACCTATTTACATAGGACTTTAATATGATTTATTATTATTACTGTAACTGGCAAATGTTCAAACTAGTCCTACTTACAAGTAGGTACCCAGGTAGCTACATAGGACTTTAATATGATATATTATTATCGAAATGTATGTAGGACAAGTGAAAAAAAATTCGTAACAAGCAAGCTTTATTTATTTTAAGGAGTTAATCCTATTATTTCAATTTCATTTATTACATTATCCTGCTTGATGTATCTATTTCATTTAAACTTATGCAGACAGGAGTAAATTGATTATTATTATTATTATATTACAATATACCAGAAATGTTCTCTTTCTGGAATATGTGCTGCCGACTGCGAGGAGAACGAATCTCAGTTTCTGTAATATCAACCAATTACATCGCTACCTAAAACTCTAGGATAAATTATCATCATTATTATTATTTTATTATTATTTTCGCGTGGCGTGTTTCTATAATGTGACAGGTGCCAACAGACCTTTTTTCCGGATTTCTGCCAGGTCAGATTAATACTCTTAATTTATCAAAGTGACAGTGGTACCAACTCTCAGTATTTCAGTACATTTTAAACAAGGAGAAAACAAATTCAGATAATACGACTAATAGGATTAGGCAGCCTAAATATTGACCATTGCCTTATATAGCAAGACGTTGGCCAATAGTTGAAACTTGGTTGAAGACATAGACATATGTCATACCCAATTCAGCAATTTTATCGTTCATTCTGTTATCCTCGTGACGGTAATTTAGTTCATTATATATGCACTGCCATTCCGTGCGGATTTACCCAGTACGGTTTCAAGATTTTTCTTAACCGGGAATTTCTATCCCCTCCAATGTTTGTAAGACACATCAGTGGCGGACAGATTTCAGATACTCTCTGAAACAATCGATATGAATATAGACTTATGAGCTACCCAATTAAGACACTATTAGCCTTGACTTATGTTTGTTTCATTTATTCAAACTTGACACCAGCCATTTCTTCGGAAACTTCCCAAAGCTTTTCTTGGTTTTTCTTATCGATTGCATAGTCTCGAAGGGTATCAGTGGCATCCTGACAATCACTCAAATATGCACCAGATTTCTTATCGTCGCTGAATGCAGCAACCATTGTAGTGGATGCACCCTCAGGGATATTCTTCCAGATCATGTTCTTCATGTTTTCTTCAGGTAATATTGGATTTCCCCAATAATCCCGGTGTTTGGCTATCTCCTCGGGTGTAAATTCTGTATATCTCTGAAGATTAGTTTGAATAACACCTGGATGTAGAGTAATTGCTGTCAGATTATGGCTATCATGGAACTTGTCGGAAAGTTCTCTCGTGAACAAGATGTTGGCAGTTTTGGATTGACCATAAGAAACAAAGTCTTCATATTCCCGGACACCTTTGGTGTAGTTGATGTCGTCAAACATCACTGGGGCAAAGGAGTGGGCAGCGGATGATAGATTGACAACTCTTGGAGCCTTGGATTTGAATATCTTATCTTTTAGTAGGTATGTGAACAAAAAGTGGCCCAGATGATTGGTACCGAATTGGAGCTCAAACCCATCCTTGGTAGTGGAATATGGACATGCCATAACGCCCGCATTGTTAATCAAGACGTCGATGTGGTCTACAATAGAATCAATCTCAGCCCCTGCCTTCTTAATGCTTTCAAATGATGCCAAATCCATAATTACTCCCTTGACATTAGCATTTGGAACATCCTTTTTGATGTTTGCAATGGTTTCTTCGAGAATTGATTCCTCTCTTCCAGTCACCACCACTAGGACAGCTCCGTATTTGGCAACAACTCTAGCTGTTTCAGCTCCGAGGCCTCCCCAGGTACCTCCAGTAATAACAACAGTCTTGCCCTTGATGTTGTCAGCGCATCTGGCACCAACTTCTTCGGCGGTAGTCTTAGCATTAAAGTCGCTCATTTCGATCTCTTTATGTTTTCAATTGATAAATCAACTCAAAAGGAGTCTCTAGGACTTTTTATATACTCTTGGAAACACTATGTTTCAGTCCCTTTTTGAGAGGTGTTGATAGTATTTAAATTATTGCTATAAAATACGACTCAGGCTTCAGCACTCGGTCTGGGATATGTCTTACAAACTGGATCATTCTGGAATTGTTTCATATGAACACCAATATCGTTGCCCACTATGACAGGCATTCCCCTCAAAGATTGATATTGTTTTTGTTTGGGCAAGAAATTCTATTCACCTTGCAATTAACCATTTTCTGTCAGAAAACTTCTCAGAAAATATTTAGATCCATGATATCACGAGATTTCTACATACTCATGTCTGTGTAACAATCTCTTGATCCAATTATCAATAAATTTGCTTTAAATTTATCTTAAAAAAAATGAAATGGTACGGCGACTATACACCACACATATATATACCGGTTTAGTATGCAACCTTCGAATCATCTAAAATTTGATTCCAACCATTTCTTCGGAAACTTCCCAAAGCTTCTCTTGGTTCTTCTTATCGACCGCATAGTCTCGAAGGGTATCAGTGGCATCCTGACAATCACTCAAATATGCACCAGATTTCTTATCGTCACTGAATGCGGCGACCATTGTAGTGGATGCACCCTGAGGGACATCCTTCCAGACCATGTTCTTCATGGCTTCTTCAGAGAAGATTGGGTTTCCCCAGTAATCCCGATGTTTGGCCACTTCTTCGGGTGTAAATTCTGTATGTCTCTGAAGATTAGTTGAAATAGCACCTGGATGTAGAGTAATTGCTGTCAAATTATGGCTATCATGGAACCTGTCGGAAAGTTCCCTGGTGAACAAGATATTAGCAGTTTTGGATTGACCATAGGAAACAAATTCCTCGTATTTTCGGACACCCTTGGAGAAGTTGATGTCCTCAAAGATCACCGGAGCAAAGAAATTGGCTATAGAGGATAGGTTGACAATTCTTGGAGTCTTAGATTTGAATATCTTATCTTTTAGAAGAGAAGTGAACAAAAAGTGGCCCAGATGATTGGTACCGAATTGGAGTTCAAATCCGTCCGTGGTAGTCGCATATGGACATGCCATAACTCCGGCATTGTTAATCAAAACGTCAATGTGGTCAACAGTAGAATCAATCTCAGCCCCTGCCTTCTTAATGCTTTCAAATGATGCCAAATCCATAATTACTCCCTTGACATTTGCATCTGGAACATCCTCCCTGATCTTTGCAATGGTTTCTTCCAGAATTGATTCCTTTCTGCCTGTCACCACTACTAAGGCAGCTCCGTATTTGGCAACAACTCTAGCTGTTTCAGCTCCAAGGCCTCCCCAGGTACCTCCAGTAATAACAACAGTCTTGCCCTTGATGTTGTCAGCGTATCTGGCACCAACTTCTTCGGCGGTAGTCTTAGCATTAAAATCACTCATTTTGATCTTTTTGTGTTTTCAATTGATAAAAGACGCGAATTAAGTCCCTAAGTCAATTATTTATACTGCCAGTAAACCTCATCTTAAGTCCGCGGCGGAGCGGTGTTAATAGTTTTCAGGAATTATTTGCTCTATAGCACGTCTCAGTTTTTGTGCTCGGCCCGTGATATGTCTTGTAATTTGTGGTGGGCACGCCTAAATTTGAACGTCATTAACTTCCCCCATTGCGAAAGAAATTCCCCTCAATATATATATATATATTATCTATATAAAAGAATAAAATTCATAGAAAATGTAAGGTGGGCTGTGTCGAATTACTGCAATTATTGTTTATCCGGATTTTCCAAATCGTTATCCGAGGTTTCCGACAGAATCCGGAGAAAACTGCTTATCTCCGCTCTGGCACGGCTGGCACTTTTGAATCCTTCAAATTTGTTTATTTACAAGGATTGACAACATCGGAGTGTTGGAATTCCTCAATGGATATATATAGGTCCATGGGTTCAGAAGGCTTGATATTTTCATGCATAGACAGCTTTTTCATGAAAAATAATCATTTATTCCTGTACAATTAATCTTAAATAAACAAATGGTACGATAACCGTATAAACATGTATATATGTTTACTATATGACACTGTGAATCAATCAAAATTTGATTCCAACCATTTCCTCGGAAATTTCCCAAAGCTTTTCTTGGTTCTTCTTATCCACCGCGTAGTCTCTAAGGGTATCAGTGGCATCCTGGCAGTCGCTCAAGTAGGCGCCAGATTTCTTGTCGTCACTGAATGCAGCAACCATTGTAGTGGATGCACCCTGAGGGATATTCTTCCAGACCATATCC
Source organism: Blastobotrys serpentis (assembly GCA_003705695.2). NCBI lineage: Eukaryota > Fungi > Ascomycota > Dipodascomycetes > Dipodascales > Trichomonascaceae > Blastobotrys > Blastobotrys serpentis. The sequence continues at coordinate 43,136 of PPJG02000003.1, read as the reverse complement.
TTCATGGTCTCCTGGGCGAAAAGCTGGTTTCCCCAATAATCCCTATATTTGAACACTTCATCCGACGAAAAATCTGTGTGTCTCAGAAGGTTAGTTGCAATTCCACCGGGATGGAGAGTAATTGCTGTCAGATTATGGCAATCATGAAACCTATCTGACAGCTCTCTGGTGAACAAGACGTTTGCAGTCTTGGATTGGCCATATGAAACAAATTCCTCGTATTCTCGGACACCTTTGGTATAGTTGATATCGTCAAACATCACTGGCGCAAAGAAAGTAGCAACAGAAGCCAAATTGACAACTCTTGGTGCCTTCACAGCGAATAATTTATCCTTCAACAAATTCGTGAACAAAAAGTGACCCAAGTGGTTGGTACCGAATTGGAGTTCAAATCCATCTTTCGTGGTAGCATATGGGCATGCCATAACTCCGGCATTGTTAATCAAAACGTCAATGTGGTCAACAGTAGAATTAATCTCAGCTCCTGCCTTCTTAATGCTTTCAAATGATGCCAAATCCATAATTACTCCCTTGACATTAGCATTTGGAACATCCTCCCTGATCTTTGCAATGGTTTCTTCTAGAATTGATTCCTTTCTGCCTGTCACCACTACTAGGGCAGCTCCGTATTTGGCAACAACTCTAGCTGTTTCAGCTCCAAGGCCTCCCCAGGTACCTCCGGTAATAACAACAGTCTTGCCCTTGATGTTGTCAGCGTATCTGGCACCAACTTCTTCGGCGGTGGTCTTAGCATTAAAATCGCTCATTTTGATCTCCTTGTGCTTTCAATTGATAGATTGACTCTCAAACTGAGTCTACGGGCCATTATATATATTCTCAGAAAACGCCATGTTATGTCCGCTCCGAAGCGGTGTTAATAATGGGATTGTTATATTGACAATTCCACAGCTCGGATTTAGTATCGGTCCGTCACGTTGCGTCGTAAAGGGTGTGCGTCCTACAATTACCGGATCCTCTGGATCCTGATTTTGGTCACTGACCAGTGCCTACAAAATTGCGTAATATATATAATAAAAAATCCCCACAAGCAATGCATATTAATCTACATTTCGACCGGGATCCATGGGTAGTCATGTCGGGCATTGGGCTGAGTTGAACCGCCGCATCTGTTTTTCCGGGGGCTCTATCCGAGATGTACTGTGCGGAGGAAAATGGGTTATCTCCGTTTTTGACATGACTGCCCACTCTTAAATCCGAGAACGAACAACAATTTCTAATACATTTTCTCTGCAACAATTGATAATTGGGGAATTCGTGAAATCTTGTAGTGATATTTAGGGATCCCCATGAGATGAGAAAATATCGATATCGTCAACTTGTACAACCATTTAATAAAATATCAATATATTATACCCTGTAATACAGTTATTTTTATACTTAAATAAAATACAATGGTATGATGACCACATATCTATATATATATATATATACTAGTTTATTATGCTACCCTTGAAACCAATTAAAATTTGATTCCAACCATTTCTTCGGAAACTTCCCAAAGCTTCTCTTGGTTCTTCTTATCGACCGCATAGTCTCGAAGGGTATCAGTAGCATCCTGGCAATCACTCAAATATGAGCCAGATTTTTTATCGTCACTGAATGCAGCAACCATTGTAGTGGATGCACCTTGAGGGACATCCTTCCATACCAGGTTCTTCATGGTTTCTTCAGAGAAGATTTGGTTTCCCCAATAATCCTTATGTTTGAACACTTCATCAGACGAAAAATCTGTATGCCTCTGAAGGTTAGTTTGAATAACACCTGGATGAAGTGTGATCGCTGTCAAATTATGGCTATCATGGAATCTGTCTGAAAGCTCCCTGGTGAACAAGATATTAGCAGTTTTAGATTGACCATAGGAAACAAAGTCTTCATATTCTCTGACACCTTTGGTGTAGTTTATGTCATCAAACATTACCGGAGCACGGAAATTGGCAGCGGAAGATAAGTTGACAATTCTTGGAGACTTGGATTTGAATATCTTATCTTTTAGAAGAGAAGTGAACAAAAAGTGGCCCAAATGGTTGGTACCGAATTGGAGTTCAAATCCATCTTTAGTGGTAGCATATGGGCATGCCATAACTCCTGCATTGTTAATTAAAACATCAATGTGGTCAACAGTAGAATTGATCTCAGCCCCGGCCTTTTTGATACTTTCGAATGATGCCAAATCCATAATTACTCCCCTGACGTTAGCAGTTGAAACCTCCTTCTTAATATTTGCAACGGTTTCCTCGAGGATGGTGTCCTTTCTCCCAGTCACCAGGACGAGTTCAGCTCCATTTTTGGCAATTACCTTGGCTGTTTCAGCCCCGAGGCCTCCCCAGGTACCTCCTGTAATGACAACTGTTTTTCCCTTGATATTTTCGGCATATCTAGCACCAACTTCTTCGGCAGTGGTCTTAGCATCAAAGTCACTCATTTCTAATATCTCAATTGACTAGTATGATACGAAATTATTAGAATGATGTTACCAATTGGCTTGTTTATATATCTGCCTGCTTAGGGCCAACCATCGGGGCTTCGGAGAAACTTGTTAGGTCCGGATACTTAAGTCCGACAAGCACCGTACATGTCAACTCATGAAAAATGTAAATTACTAATGTACAGAGCCTCAGGAAAATGAGTTTCACCGACACCTTAAGTCCGTTCTACAATCATATTGATTGATAAGTCACTCGAGAAGCGTAAAAACTATAGATACTAGTTCGGATAGAGATTAGATTAATAATGAAAGATTTCATGAATGATTTTCCCATTTTTTGTGAGTGAGTTACCACTTGAATCCAAATACTTTCAAATTTGCTATGCACGCTCTCATGACAATTTTCAATTTACTACTACGAGCCCATGGGCAGTCATAGGCAATTTCCAAAGCCATTGTCATCAAAATTTCCATTTCTAGAGACATAGATACAGTTCTATAATAAGATGATCTATCATGGTTCAGTCGAGCCGATAAGTAAGTTAGTAAAAGTGCCAAAACGGGCGAGTTTTATCTATAGATATGATCGCAATCTCTAAAATACGATTCCAACCATTTTTTCAGACATCTGCCAAAGCAATTGTTGGTTCTTCTTATCAACGGCATACTCACGAAGCGTGTCAGTGGCATCCTGGCAGTCATTCAAATAAGAACCTGATTTCTTATTATCACTGAACGCAGCTACCATGGTGGTAGCTGCACCCTGAGGGACACTTTTCAGGACAAAGTTTTTCATGGCTTCTTCTGTAAAAATTTGATTTCCCCAATAATCCTTGTTTTCGGCTGAAAAATCAGTCGCATTTTGCATATTAGATTGAATAACACCAGGATGAAGGGTGATGGCTGTCAAATTATGGCTCTCATGGAACCTGTCCGAAAGCTCCCTGATGAACAAGATATTAGCAGTCTTGGATTGACCATAGCCGACCCAGTTTTCATACTGTCGGACACCCTTAGTGTAATTGATATCATCAAACATCACTGGGGCAAAAAAACTTGCAGAGGACGATAAGCTAACAACTCTTGGATTCTTGGACTTGAATATCTTATCCTTTAGTAGGGAAGTGAACAAAAAGTGGCCCAAATGATTGGTACCGAACTGGAGTTCAAATCCATCCTCAGTGGTGGAGTACTTACTAGCCAGGACCCCAGCGTTGTTGATTAAAACGTCAATGTGGTCAACAATGGAATTGATCTCAGCTCCTGCCGTCTTGATGCTTTCGAATGATGCCAAGTCCATAATAACACCCTTGACATTGGCATCTGGGGTCTCCTTCTTGATCTTTGTAATGGTTTCTTCGAGGATTGAGTCTTTTCTTCCTGTTACAACCAACAGTTCCGCTCCATTTTTGGAAATAACCCTGGCTGTTTCAGCTCCGAGGCCTCCCCAAGTTCCTCCGCTAATGACAACAGTCTTACCCTTGATGTTATCGGCATATCTAGCACCAACCTCTTCTGCAGTCGTCTTACCGTCAAATTCACCCATTTCTTCTTTCTTATGATCTCAATTGACTGGTTTATTGTGAACTGGAGAATAAGAATGGTGGTTTTTGTTGTGCACACCCGCTAAGTACTTTTCACACATACTCCTTGACATCGGACTTCCGCCATAAATAAGCATTACTAAGTATTATAAAGAAATAAATGAATTTTTTTACATAAAGCATGCGCCCGGCTAGTCCAGATCTGTCTGTATGCGTTGGGCACTATGAAATCATCAAGCTATGGATAAACCACTAGAAAAAAGCGAAGAGATACCTCAGCTTGTACTCTAACCGTTTTCTATGACGGAAGAAGCTTCCTAATTACTTGGTAAGTTCAATGAATGAAATATAAATTATACAATCTAGAGATCGATTAGCTACAGAATAATGCATTTCTTGGATTTTTTCCGCTTCTTTGGCACTTTATCATCGACGACGGCTTGATTTTCGACTGGTTGTGTTATCGAATGGGCCGGCGGTCTCGGGACCTGGGGCTTTGCATCAGCTCCTGAAACCCGTCTTCCAGTTATGCCTCGATGTTCGTTCAAGACGATGGAGATGGACTGGTTGAAAATCTCTGCAACCCCGTCTCCCTCTCGGGCAGAACATTCCATATACCTAAATGCACCACATTCCTGGGCCACCTTCTTGCCCTCGTCCGCAGTGATTGGCCTTTGACCCTTGGATTGCAAATGCTGCAAACTTGTCATATCTGATCTCAAATCAGTCTTTAATCCCACAATGATAAATGGAACCCCTGGACAATGATGTGCAATCTCAGGAATCCACTTGTCGTAGACATTGTCTAGGGAAACTGGCGCGTCTATTGCAAAACACACCAGAACAACATTAGCTTCGGGATATGAAAGAGCTCTTAATCTATCATATTCTTCCTGTCCAGCAGTATCCCATAGCGCAAGCTCCACGAGCTTCCCCGATGGAGTTCTCACTTTCGTTAAATAGTTTTCAAACACGGTTGGTACATACGTCTCAGGGAATGTTCCATGTGCGTATGTAACCATCAAACAAGTTTTTCCACAGCCACCGTCGCCAACACAAACAATCTTTACATGGTGGTCCGCAGGTTGGTTCTGTATGTCACTTGACGTTTTTCTAGCTTCTGTTCGTTGTTGCTGCTGCTGATCCAACTGGGTCGAGCTTACCGCTGACTCGTCGTCGCCTGGATTATTATTTTCAGTATTTATACTGGGTGAAGATGAAACTGCATATCTGGCCGACGAGTCCAGCACTGGCACGGGGGATGAGTATGTTGAATTAGTCTTCACCAACGACCTTCGACGCTTCTGGCTCCCCATAGGGGTTCTGGGAGATCGCGGTCCCTGTACAGGCATTGGGTATATTTATGTCTACAGAAAAATCCTCGTAGGTAAAGGTGTAGGTGTATAAGTGAGTGTGTTTCGACTAGATGCAACTTCGTGCATATACAAAAATAATAACAATAAAATCTGACCACGCCAAAAAAAAAAAAAAAAAAAAAAGGAAGCTTCTTTCGGATATCTGCTATAAATGAAATTAAAATATAATTCCTCTCACTATTGCAAAGGTGAATAATAGAAATGAAGACGAAAGCTGGAATGATTTTTGCCTCTTAAAAATCTACAAATCTCATCAGACCTATTTGTTTAGGTCTCGTGAGGCTCCAGTTGTCATGGCAACGGTCGTTACTACCCCTGGCACAGCCACCCCCAAAATTAAAGCCACCATAATCAAGTGGCTCAGCAGCATGAAACTCAGTGGAAAGGGGGTAATCACATTTAGGTGTTATTGGCTGAGAATTAGAACAATGCAATTGATATGAATCCAAACAGAGCCAGTAAAATTGGGGTATTCAAGGCCGGGGCATCGCTGGCTCGATCGTCTAACTTTTGTAGGGTCCCGTTGACATATGCGCGAGACAAGTTTGAATATTTTTCTAAACTGATAGCGGCCGTGTTTTCAACAAGATAGTCAAATAGAGAAGTGGTGTTAACATGATCACAGGAGCATGGAAATGATCTCTTGCAGTAGCACTGCACCGTGAAGAATGTCGCGTTGAGGGTACTGTTATACTCGTATTTGTATATAGTTGAGTCTGCACCCCAATGACCGGGAAAATGTTCTTGAACGTTGAGGATGGACGTTTTGGATGGGATTATCCCACTTGGGGAGGTTAACCCTGCCATATAAGGAGAAGTGGACCCCCCGATGTAATAAACCGAAATAATTGGTTTAGATGAAGTTATTGCTGAACCTTTTGCAGAATTGCTGGTATTAGCGGGGATGAAATTGTCCTGATCACCATCCCTACGAATATATTTCAAGCCTGCCAGCTGATAATCATCCCCAGGGTATGCTGCAAAGGAATGTGACAGAAATAAAAAGAGGAATAATAAATTATAAAAAATCCACATTGTATTGTAAAAAATTATTATGCTAATGCGGAAACTGGCTGACTATGAATCCTGTCTTTTTATATTACAAAAATTTCAGGGGCCCGATGGTGACAGGGTTGTTATGTGACAGGCATTCCAATTCTGGCAGGAAAACCAAAAACAGATCGTTAATTATTGGCCAAATGAGGCGGTAGAAGGAAATTTGGAATTCCACTCTTAATGTGATAAACATGGCCACAATTTCGGCATGTCATTGTACCTTCATTAATTTTGGTCTAGAAGAAATTAGTACAAAGTCCCAAATCGATCAAATGCTGGGCATTATTACAACTTACCTCGACTAACATGCGGTGGAGGTTCTGAATAAAGGCACTCTTTTCATCTTCGTCTAGTAAATCAATATTTGGTCGTTCCTCTGGCAAACTGTCGTCGCCGAGGTCCCTGGCGACTTGGACTAATGCGTCCCATTGGAGTTTGGGATATAAGTTAGTAATGAAATCGGCGTCGAAATCAGTTTCTTGATGAACTAATTCATCTTGTGCAACCGAGTACTTTAATGGAAATTCATCCCCGGTTTTAGCACATGATCGAACTGCACATTGGACAAAATTTGTTGTCAGGAATTTCATTTTGGAATTTTTTTGTCAAGGATAATGATATCAATCAATTCCGTACAAAAAAAAAAAAAAAAAAAAAAAAAAAAATCCAACCCATCGGCCCGACACGCAACACCCAGTTTTACTCCATTAACAACTCCAGTAATCATACGGCCAAAATGAGCTTCTACGGGTCTTACGAATCGTTGTTGACAACACATTTACGATTTCTATGCATTGTCTGTAGTGGGGGCCCAATTACCTAATTTTGCCATCCTAAAACGTGGGAAGCCAGGGCTGAGTTGGAATATGCTTTGCATGTTCGAAGGTTGAAATAAACAGGAAAGGAAATAATTAGTGAAATCTTCCTTCCATAATTTTCTGGTAAAAATATTATCCAGTGTGCAACGAACATGTCACGTGGAATTCTGATCGCCGGAAGCTGAAGTATATTATATCAGATTTGTCAGTTAAAAAAAGGATAATTGCTGCCCCACCCACTGCTTCTGCCCGATCATAAACCATCCTGTTCTGCAATTGGTTGTAAGGTGCGTCTCGACCAGCGGGATAGTACAGCCTTGCTCGGCTGAGGAGACGACTAGTGGGGCATTCGTCACTATGACAGTTGGATATGCAGATCGGCTAGGCTTAATTGGCCCTTGTGACCAAGGTATATGCAGAGATCTGCCAACTCATAAAATACTAGTGCAACAGTTTGAGTATTGAATTTGTTCATCACTTCATATTGTGCTGCGGTCAAAGCCGGACTAGGAAATAGACGGTATGTAGTGCAAATAATATTTTAGGGGACCAAATTAAAGGAGGCAGCATGACACACAGTACATATATTGGTGCCACTTTGCCACAAATTATAAATACTGTGAAAATCCTTTTTGTAAGGTCCATAATCAATACATTCTATCACTTGTAAACAAACCGATGCATAGACACAGTGCGAGTGTGTCAAAGATGATGGCTCAACAAAAAGATGCAGATGGCACGGTCTACGTCAATATTGTTGATGCTAGGGAGCTGTTTGAACATATTCAAATGTTAAACAAAAAAATCAGTGAGCAGGAGAAAACATTTGAGCAGCGGATTCAAGAGATGCGAGAGTCATATCGTCGACAGTTGGATAGCCATCAACGTGCCATGGAAATCAAAATGAGGAACCATCACCATGAAATAAATAGATACGACTACAAGCAATATCCGCAGCAATTCCAGAGTGATTGGCCGGGCGAATACTCTGACAAGACTAGAAACTTTTATCAGTTGACAAAAGCTCAACAAAGAGAATTAGTGGACCTATCCAAAGGACTTTCAAACAAGATTGAATATATCCCGGCTCCATTTTCATATGGTGTAGTCGAAGCACGCATATTCTTGAATGAGTTTCAATACTTCGTTCAGATAAATAACATTCCTCCAGTTCCTTCAATTTTGCTACAATTCTTCAAACTTTTTTTACAGGGGCCAGCCCTCAAATGGTTTTCACCCGTTATTAATGAGCCAAAGAGATTCAAAGTTTTTTATAAAGATTTTGATCTCTTTTTGGATTCCTTTGCTCATAGATTTGCTCAGGGGAATCGGCCCTCATTTGTAGGGTAACCAACCAAATGTTTTGGCTTTGGGACTATAAAAGCCCACACTTTCCTGAATTTTTTTTTTTTTTTTCTTCACTAACAATTTTTTTTTGGGTATGTTTTTTTGGTGAAATTTTACTTTTTGGATCAATCATGCTTGGTTTTAAATGATGACAAACTTTCTTTGGGTGAAGGATTAATCCTCCATAATGATATTTCCCATAATCCTCTAAGAAGCCCTGAACTTTGTCTGGTTGATCCCATTCTCTTTATTTTTTCCTCCTTTGCTAACAAGTAAATAGTATGTATATGCCTTTCTTGTCAACATCTTCACGAAATGATTATACCCCTCTTGTATCAAATTTTAACAATCTGTCAATCCTCGGAAGTTAATCAAATTGTCGAAATCAAGAATACAATGATTCATTAGATGTTGATATCTGTTATATTAACTTCAAAAACTAACAATTCCTTTAGGCATTTATAGATTTCAAAGTAGTCTCTAATATATTTTCATTTGCATTGGAAATGAATTGATCCTTAACATCTCTGGAATGTGGTGGATTCTCCCACAGCTCATGGTTTTTTCTTTAGTGAGTATAGAACCTTTCGTGAACAATAAAATATCGCAGCCAATTGCTCACTTAATACAAATTGTAACCCGCTTGTGTTAATTCTCTCAAGTGTCTTGTAATCTTTATTTGCTTGAAATTATAGACGTGATGCTGAGCCCTTTTACAAAAATATTCTCCAACACTGAGAGGACGGGAAGGTCAAACACTGGTAGAGCCCCGGCGGCTGTTAAATCCATTGGCGGGCAAAAGGTATTATTCTGTTAGTTCAGGTAGATTGTTGTTGCAATTTCAATTGCACATGTAAATTTTTATCTCAAACAACAGAACCGTTGCAAATCAAACCTTTGCCCTGATGTTAACTAGAATCCAGGCCGAACTTGCGAGACGTGTAATAACAGTACTACCCTCAACAGTCATATCATGCTCCTTTCGCTTGCTTTTGTTAGGTACATTTATTCTTCCACAGTAGGTTATATTAAATTATTTAGTCTTCGCAATTGTCCATTTGATATCTGTAATGGAGACTTCGTCATGGGCATTTTCATCATAGTCATACCATTCGGCGTCATCCAATTCAACTTCTTCAAATGAACTGCCAGATTCGGCTCCCTTACAGCGGAAATTACCAACAGGGACAAATTCAACAAAATCGATTCCGCGCGGATCAATTGTTAACAAGGTAACGTCTTTACCAGAATCCTCGATAGAGTACTTCTTCTTGGTAGTAGAAATATTAGCTGAAGATTCTCTTTTACAGTTTTTACAGCGGAATACGAAATTTGCTTCTCCTCTTGATCCTTGGATGGAATGTTGTTCGTACTGGTTGATATTTACCGCATTAGCGTGAATTTCTCGACAAGAGTTACACTGAATCTTGAATGTAAATTCGAACGGACTCTCAAGAGAATCGGCGAATTCAATTTCGGTGACTCCACGTGGAACTGCGTTCAAACTTAAACCCAACATTTGAGGACGTTTTGGCAAGGAAACTAATGATGTTCTACAACGTTGGGACGACACAACTAATTTTTCAACTCATCTCAACACCAACCATGAGGAGATTCCTCGTCCCTAAAAGACAGTTTTCTACGGCTGTTTGGAGTAGATTTGGGTTCTTTCAGAAGAATGTTGTATCTCAAAGCTCTGCGAAGACGATTCCTGAGTCTGATGAAAACCTGATGCAGTCTCTCGCCCAATCCACCCCAGATCAAATGGATGATTTGTTCGGCCCTAAAAGGGTTCGAAGCACCAGCGTAGAATCTGCTGTTAGAATGATCGCTGATTATTTCATGGTATATGATGCAATGGACAAGGCATTGTTGAATCAGGAGTTTAAGTTGGAATATGGTTCTACAGGTCAGCCTGGTAAAGAAAGTGAAGAATACCTGAAAGATTCACTAATCTCGGTCAATCAGGACCTTCTACAAGCTCTAGATAAACGATCTTTGGAAAAGGTCCACGATGGATTTTTCCAAAATTATTTAATATCAAGTCTGGATATTACTAACGGTTATAATAATACTGCTAATGTCGGCCCATATTATACCATGGCCAGTTCCCGAGAAGCATACAAAAGCTTGGTGAATTACATGAAGGATTTAAGGCCAGAGTTCTTATCTGGCTTGTCACAGAAGCTGATGGAAACAAAGGGTGTTCCGGATCTAGAAGTGTTCCATCTTCTCATAAGACAATTAACCCTTTATCGGTATTCCAAACCGGCACAAATGGCACTTAATTGCTTGCTGAAATCTGGAATACAACTTAATGCATCTACCTTGTCAATCGCTCTTCAGCTGGCGACTTCAAGCGGAGACGTTGAACATTTCCGGTCCTTGTCAAGGATATTCGATTTGACAGAGCCACAAGAAATTGACAACAACCAACCAGTTGACAAAATGTCAGACATGGAGCCCGGTGAATGGAAATTTGAAAGGAAACAACTTGATCTAATGCTGCGCAGTCGGTTTTTCCCTGAAGGTTCATCCCCACCGACTACGAAACAATTGGAATATCTGTATACTTCACTTGTGAACGGTTTCTACAAATTCAATTGGTACAACTACGTCGACTTGGCCATTCGAAAGATGATTCGACTGGGGTTACCATTAAATGCTTATTTATTAACGATTAATATGAAAATTGCCAAAAAGACCACGGATCCAACTCGTGCTCGATGGACGTGGAACCAGTTGGTTGAGTTGCATAAAAAGGATCCATCTAAAGTGGACGGGAAATCATATCGCATGGCTAAATTAACCGCAAATACTATAGGTGATGACTCATTAGCCCAGGAAATTGCAAGTGTTCCTCTGATCCGTACACCACCTCTGTCGTCTAGAAATTATTCTCCAAATGTCAGAATTCATCAGAAAAAGTCAATTAAAAATCTTGAGCGATCCCAGTCTTTGCGGAGAGATAATGATTAGTTGACTTTGTACATATATATATGTGAGTATGCATTGAAAAAAAAAAAAGTCTATATTCCCAAGTTATAAAATAATACGCCACAAAGATTTGTTGCAATGAATGCCACACCCGCATAAACAATCAACTTTGTGACTACTTCGACATCATATTTCACTCTTGGGCGAGCCACTTGAGAAAGCATTTCTTCTTCCTGTATTCTATCCTCCTTGTTTGAATGAGTCTGTTTATTATTAGTGTCCTGATATCGTCGATAAGCAATTGATTCATACACATCGGCTTGCGATTGGGGTCCCACTGAATCCTTTCGCTTAGCTCCACGTAATCCCGACACCAGTGACGAGATGGCATATGGCTCTACAAATGTAGCGTCTGGGTTGCCAACTGGGACTGACCCATATTTCGAAGCCGGGGTGAAATATTTTCGAGGCATTGATAACCCTGATCGCTCAATCAGCCGAAACACGGGTGGTAAAGTGCTGTGTAGGATTCGCTTCATTGATGGACGCCACAGTCCAATCAAGGTCACTCCTAGGACAACCCTGGCAAGACCGAGAACCAATTGATAGCTGAATGGGATTCCACCGTTCGAACCAGGATGCGTCGAGGCGTAATGCCACTGACCAGTGATTAAACCAGCAATCACTCCCATAAACGCAACAGCATCATCAAAGCATGGGCAGTCATCAGCAGGTTCCGGGTGGACCCTGACTGCGATAACAAGAGCCAAAACTGTGCCCAAGACAGGCACAATTGCTTCTGGTGACAACAGGATTTCGTCCATCCACCCTCCATAGGCGTTTCTAACCCAATAAAGACCTGCTCCGATTAAGCCTCCCACAGTAACGTCTAAAAAGCCGTGCATTCCGCAATACACCCGCCCAACCACGATTGTCACTACATAAAGCGCATTGAGAAACTGGAGCGTGTAATATAACGGGCCATTGTGGCTCATGTGCTCTGTAATGGCCTTATGCGCCAATAACCCCACCGAAACCGCATTCGCAGAATGCGTAGATGGGAATCCATATTCCAAGGCCGCAGATCCCGACATGGAAATACGATGTAACGGAGGAGACAACGGTCGCGGGAGACATAATAGATCCTTGATCACACCGGTCAAAAATACTCCAAAGGCCAAGACAAAGACCAAGGATCGGCCAAACGTAGGAGCTCCAAGCCAGAACCCTACTGGCAGCATGATAACATAGAATGTGTGGGTACCGAGGTTTGCACTGAGTCCGAAATACAAGTCCAATTGAGGATTTCTGGCCCATTGCTGCAAGGCAGCCAAGTGCGGAGTTTCCCAACGTATCAGTGGCAGAATTGCATTTCTGAGATTGTTTCTCCACTGAGGCAGACGCGCCTTGTAATGATCTAATGGTCTATTACCAGCATCCTTCTTGGAATTGGGCTTCTTCTCGTATGCTGCTAATAGACTCGTTAAGGACGAAGACGCACTCGTCGTGCCAGTGGATGAAGTTGTCGGCGGTCCTCCGGAACTGGTTGTATTGCTAGAGCCGTCTCCTGCTACGTCTGCGGTATTACCATTAGAATCTTCCTTTTGGGCTTTGTCTAGAGGTAGCGGGTTTGGCTCAAGTGTGGGGAACGGTAGGATATCCGTTTCATCAGTGCTAGTCATAGTACATATACACAAACGATGTTGTGACAGAAAGGCGACTCCTGCTACTTTTTGTGATTTTTTGTCGTTTCTTTTGATATTTTTAAGGGGGCATTTGTCCCAATCGTGTCAAATGCGGTATTCCGTGGAACATTGCGGCGGTATTCTGTCCTGCCGAGGCTGAACGATCAAGGAACCAGCCAGAGTCGATTTTCACATTGAATTTCTTGTAGTAGAGTAGAATAGAGATAGTTATTATAGTTGGTAGTCAGGCATTCTGGCGGTCAAAGGTAATATCAAAAACGCCCAGCTGTTCCATTGGGGTATATAGCTCTCCAACCACAGGTTTAATGGACATGTAGAGGTAGAGTGCCTCCGGCGGCTTCTTTTTTCTCCGAAAAGAAGCAAAAAAGGTAGCTCTGCGAGGCTCTTGTCGCTTGAGAATCTCCGTGGTTTTAACTCCACACTACGTTGATTGATATCCTGCAGGTGGCGGAGAGGGTGTTAGGGAACACGCAGAGACTTAGTGATAGGGTGAATTGGCCCTTCTTATATATTAACCGTAGACGCCGAGAATATGTTTGCTTCGAAAAGTTAATTTACCAAGAATCCATCACGTGATTCTGGACCAATACATATAGATATTCATGACTTCCCTTGGGCTTCTTCATATCTTTGACCAAAAACAAAAAACAGCATGGAATGCAGCTCCACTTCGCGGAGAATCAGTAGTTTTGACCCTTATCAAAAAGAACTCGCCTGCAGTCAAATTGTCGTTACGGTTGGATCGAATTTGACCCGAGCGCCGTTCAATGCTCGAGCCAACGTATATATGGATTATAATTAGATTAAGAATACGAGGTTCATAGTTGCATACGGCCTTGAAGTATTAGGCGAAGAATATATATATTTAGTCTATTTCTTTTCAGAACCCTCCAAAGCGTTAATTGCTTTAGCGGAACACTTTCTCATCTCTTGCAATTGATCGAAACATTTCGATCGCATACTGACGTTTTCCCTGACACAATCCTCGTAGGCCTTCATTTTGTCTGAGCAATCGTTCAAGATCTTGATAAATGATGGTACCCTTGTGACGTCCAATTAGCATTTTTTGCATATATACATGCTTTGACAAACTTACTCCGTCTTGACACATTTTGATAGCTTTTCTTGCTCGTCCATACACTTGGAAGCGTCACCGCCACCCAAGCATTTGTGATAATTTAAAAATTGAGTTGGGCAGTACTTTGCCACCTAGCAATTTGCAAGTTAGTATTTCATAGGAGTACCTATAGCACCAAACCTACATCTTCCACTAGAGCTTGATCCAAAAGTAACGACATTGTGAAGTGAAAAATGAAATCGGCCCGGTGTGGGACAAAATCCACTATATGCCCTCGGGATGGCAGTCAGAGCTATGTAACTTTGTGGCTATAAATCTCATGGGTTTTACCTCCAGAAGTGTATATTTCCCGTAGCGATGTATAGTGTACACTTTCTTGTGCTGCTTACTGCTCATGCTGAACCATAATATAGAAAATGGTGTCTAATATCAGGCGAAATCTCTGAAATGAGTTACTACTCCATATTTCCAAATTTCAAAAAAATACTGTGTTTCTATAGTTTTATAAAGAAAATTGAGTGGTCATTGAGAAAAAACCTCCCCACCAATGGCACGGACGCTGTAGGACTCGATGAGGATTCCAATGCACATATATTCCACAATTCCCCCACACCATTGTACCTACCTAACCATTATTCCCTGGTGTCGAGTATACACTGTCCAGAGGCAGATTACTTGAAGAAAGCATTGAAGTCGTTGAAATACTCTACATTTGAATTGATAATAACTTTATCAGTTCTTAGCAATTGTGTTGAATTCTGTGTATATAGTGACAAAAAAGACAACACATACTTCATATTTGAATCTACTAATATAAGATACTCAACCCGCAAACCAATCAAAATCAATTCATATATAGGAGCAGGCAAGCAGTTTCAAACAACAAGACTTATCAAAAGTCCCCATAGTCCCTCCGATAAGTCAACCGTTTTGTAATCTCATCTTTAACAAACGCCGCATCAACAGTTTTGGCAGTCAACGTGTGACCTGACGATCAACGCGGCCGAGCGCGTGGTAGTGTTTATTGTTTACTTTCTCAAAACACCGGACAGCCGACAGATGCATCCGTGCAAGGTTTATATAAACGGAAAGATCTCAAGGGTTTGAAATTGAATTTTATAGACAGATCATGACGTTTGCCACTCCACGAGCTACACGGATAAGCACGGGGTCGTTTGCGAACACTCCATCAACAATGTCCAAGGGACTGACGATTGGGGACCCTGTGACTCTGCCAGAGGGGCAACAGGGTGTTTTGAAGTATGTTGGAAAGATCCAGGGCAAGCCAGGTGAATATGCTGGGGTTGAGCTGGTTGGTGAAGATCATGTTCACGGAAGACACAGTGGATCGTTCAATGGTGTGAGCTATTTCACAACTTCACGACCCAATTCTGGAGTTTTTATCACCTATTCCAAGCTTATAGCTTCCACTTCCAGTCACCACAATAACAACGGGGCCTTAGCCAACAAGTCAGCTGGCACTGGACTGGCGAGACGGCAATCAGCTAGACACTCTCTACAGCCGCCCTCAACTCCAATGGCAAAGACAGGATCTACAGGTTCTCCTCGATCGTCGCTGGCACGACCGTCAGCTCGGGGCCAAGCTATGACCACCCCACGTAGAAGCACAGCTGGGCTATTCACCTCGCCTAAACCTACTGACGAAACGCCTTCCCGTAGATCGAGATATAGTGGGCTTCATCAACCATTGCAATCTCAACCACCACCACCACAAGACGACAAACTTGCGAAGGAATTACAAGATACCAAGAACGAGCTGGCTGAGAAGAACGCACAGCTGGAACAACAAGCACAACTATTGAAGGATTTGGAACAGTCCCTGGAGGAATTCCAAAATTTAGCGGCTCAGCAGAATAATGACGGCGAAATTGAAAATCTCATGAGAACAGTCGAAGATCGAGACAGAAAGCTAGCAAATCTCAAGACAGAATTTGAAGAAAAACGACAGGAATTTAGAGTCACCATTGACGGCCTCCAGGTAGAAATGCAAGAAACCAGCGAATTGTACGAATCGGAAATCAGGGCCCTAAAGTCCAACATGGGGGACGCCCAAGAGGTTAACCAAAGAATTGTAGAATTAGAACAAATGGTCAGTTCCTTAGAGAATGGCCTCAAATCATCACAAATGTCCGAACAAAACGCTCGGGCTCAATTAGCAAAGCTGGCCGACATCGAAAATAAAATGCTGGACAAGGAATCGGAGCTCCAGGACACCAAAAACACTGTCGAGTATTTCAAAAAGAACAATGAAAGCTTGTTGAAGGAACTTGAACATTACAAGGAACTGGTCAAGACCTCATCTGGCCCACCGCCACAACAAGAGAAGGAAGAAGCATCCGAATCAGAAATTAGTCACTTGAAATCAGAAATTGAGAACCTCGAGTCAATGCTAGAATCCAAAATCTTCCGAGAACAAGAATTAGAAAAACAGGTTGAAAGATTGAAACTGCGATCATCGTCATCGTCTACTGCAACCTTCGAGGGGCCAACTACCCCAGAACATGTCCAACAAGTCACCTCTCCACCAGCCAAAGTTGATCCAGCTGCAGGCAGAAAATTATGGTGTGGGCTATGCGAACGAGAGGGCCATGAGTCGTTAGATTGTCCATATGACGAAGAGTTTTAATTATTATTATTATTATTATTATTATTATATCTGTACAACAAGTTATTTGCTTCCGGTGACAGCTTCAGCGATCTTTTCAACCGGATTCTTTTGAAACGTCTTTGGGGGCATAACAAAGTCCATATAACAAGTCAATAAACCAACCACGGCAGTAATACAGGTAACCCAGGCAGGTTGTGAAGTTTCAGAACCTCTCTTATTACTTGGTTCGTTCAAAAAGGTCTGGACAGCAGAAAAGACACCAACCCAAGCCAACAATCTACACATATCGTCAGTAAAACCAGTACTCTTCCCTATCATATTATTAGATCTCACTCACTTGTTTCTCATGAACATGGCTGCTAATGGTAAAGTGTTGGAAAACATGGCAGTAGCATTTTCCCGGGTTTCTCTAGGGACGTGGACATAACTATGTAAAAATGAAACTAATTAGCACCCCTGTACAACGTCAGTACTATCAAAGACTCACCCGACAATCATGTCCTCCCGGCGCTTATCATTCTTTTGTTGAGCCATCGATGCGATTTGGAGTAATGTGTGTTGTTGCGAGAGTTCGTCGTCGTCGTTGGCTTGCCCCACACAACTTTTTTTTGGGAGTCCCAACTAAAACATGCTCTTTGAAAAAAAGGTGCGAGCTCCGGCGGAGCTCAATACAATTTCAACAAAATGCTGTACGTACAAAAATAAATCTTATTACATTACTTTACTCTATAGTAGATCTGATGGGAATTTGTTGAAATCAACTTGATCCTTGATCTCGGATCCGTCCAACTTGTAGGATATTCTCATTCTGAGCTTGATGATGGCTCCAGGGTTACCGGTGATTTTCATTTGTTGGGTAGCCGTTTCGCCGGCTGAAATCGAAGAAGACGAAAGACCAAAGAGCTGAAGCTTTTGTGACTTTGGAACTGCAACCTGAAGAACAACATCTGTAATGGTCGAGCTGAGCGAGCTGTTTGTGAACTTTGCGACTACAGATGCTGATCCTGCAGTGGCATTGTGTTGCGGTTGTAAATGTAACGTTAATCCGTTATTAGAATATGCTTGGATGGCCTCGTACTGTGGCTGTTGTGACTGTTGTGGCTGTTGCTGTGGCTCATTGTTGCCAACGCCCCCTAATAAATCGGTGACGGATTGAGTTGGAGTAGATGAAGCGTAACTGGCGGATGGTGCTGTTGGCGTAGAAGCTGGAGCTGAGTCGAACAAATCCAGAATGTTTTGAGATGATTTTGGTTCTGCAGATGGCTGAGGAGATGAGGTGGGTTGGGTGGTTGAAGAAGATGAGCCCCCAAAAATGTCCGACAACAAATCCGCGCTAGATGAAGCTGCATTATTTGTACTAGCTGACGCAGCTGGAGTGGCATTATCATCACCGGCAAGATCCAACAGTAAATCGTCAACAACTGAAGCAGAGGTAGCTTGAGTCTTTCTGACAACGGATGGTGCGCCAGGTCGTTTGGAAGCCTTCGACTTTTCGGCTTCGTAGCGTTTCCCTAGAGTGTCACGAACCTCTGGAGGTGGCATTTTTTCAAGTACACCCTTGCGGACAGAATCATACCCAAAGAGTTTACCGTATTCAACAACACGCTGTTGGACTTCAATATCAAGTGACACCTTCTTTGAATCGAGGATTCGTCGGATTCGCTCTACTTCGGCACTGGATGAGAATCTTGTGGTCAACTTCATGAGCGCATTAACAGTGTATTCACGAACAACTTCATTGGCATATGAAGATTCAAGAATTGTATCCAACAAGGACACAATTTCAGATTCTGATACCACTTGCTCCTTGTCGTCTTCGGTGAAATTGCCGGCCTTCAATAATGCCTGTCCATATTCTCCTATTAACCACACACCGACCATGGTGAGACCCTGCTGTGTAATATCAGCCTTGAGTGCAGCATAGAGCTTTTGTGTAGTATAAAGTTGGGTTTCAGCATCCGAAGTGATGACCAAAGTGATAAACGCGGAAAGAACATTCTCCTTGGCATACGATCCTGCTAACTTGAGGGCCCTGATCACAGTATCCACATGCCACCTGACATATGGTGCGAAACGCTCGGCAGAAATTGCAATTTGGGAAACAAGGTTTGTCTTGAATTCAGAATCCGCAGAGGCCAAAAAGGTCAGCAATTCACGAACCATTACCCTGACATTTTGTTCATTAATAAGAGCGAAGGAAAGCTCCAATGCTCTTCGACGAATAGATACGTCTGAATCCTGTAAACATTCAAGAATTGTCGCTCGATGACGTTGAACTGCAGTAGGCTCCGTCTCCATGACCCCTAATAAGGTGTTAAGGGCGACATAGCGGGTGTTGTTATCCTTGGTTCCTAAGAACTTACCCAAGATGTTGACACCGAGAACCCTCAAACCAGAATCGGACTCGACGCCGAAAATGGTTCGCACTGCTTCGTATAAGACGGAATTTCCAACATTCTTGGACCCATCAGTATTCGAGGCAATTTGAGCCAACACGTCACCCATCTGCTCTGCTGCGTTTTCGTCATTGGCGCCTAGCACTCTTAAGAGGGCCAACAGTTTAGTTTGTAAGAATGGATCAGAAATCCCGGATACGTCATGTTCTGGAGAATAACCAGAGCTGGCCAATCCCTTTAACATTTTTAGAATCTGGGGAATCAACGGCTTGAATCTTGGAATCATCTCCTCGGGATTGTTCTCACATAATTCCCGAACCAAGGCAGCTCCACATAACAATACCCCATGGTTCTTATCATTAAATAATGCCTCCGCCTTTTCAACAAAGCTGTCCGCCAGTTCAGGAACACGGCTGGAAACTCTCAATGCACACAACGCCGCCTTCTTTCGCAAATATGGGTTAGAGGACCCTAAGATTTTTTCGACATCGGCGTACAAATCTCGAGCCATTTCTTGCGACGAAATATTGGCCAAGGCACACAATGCAAGTCCAACCACATACTGATTAGAATGTGCCAAATCTCGAGAAAGCGAATTGGTCAACAGAGTCAAAACTTCCTGATTTTCGTCCAACAAGAGCATTGCGCCCAAATATCCGAGTCGCTTGTCACAGAATCGTGTAGTAGCTAACAACTTTAAGCATTCCACCTGTCCAAAATGAGTTCTTTCCCCTAAAGTGAACAGATATAAGAGCTTGGCTACGTTCTGCCGCCGCACTGATTGTTGCGTATGCTCTTCTCTAAAAGATGTTCGAATTGCCGCACTCTCCTTCTGGATCACTGCTCGCTCATCTGCTATCGTTTTAGATGCCCGGACCGCCTTGATAAACGATTTCAGAGAAGTCATTGTTGTGTTGTCTGTACTAACGTCTCTCTTTTTAGCAGCTGTCTAAGGTGTTGACGTGTTGCCCCTTCGTAATTTTCAAACTCCCGACTCTCTCATTTCTCTAATTAGCCGCACGATACCCTAACCCACAAACTAGCCATTATTGATGGCCATATCGAAGAGATTTAGGGTCAATTGACCGCGGAGAAGTGAGTATTAGAGAGTTATGTTGAGTTATGGTGACGGAAGTTCCTCCAATATTTAGCTCATGGTAATCAATATAAATTCACTACAGCTTTTCTTCAATTGTAAGGATACATCCCAGGGGACTACTAACTGCCAATTCCCCTGTAAGCATTGTATTGCCTCGCAGAGCTACCTTTTTTGCTTCTTTTCGGAGAAAAAAGAAGCCGCCGGAGGCAATTGAACCACTAGGCTTTTGCTTTTCCCCAAAAGTATTACCACTACATCAATCAAGGAGATTTATACAGTTAGATGCCGCACTTGTCCGACATGAAGACGTCGAGGAAATGTAGAGATTGGCGTAATGGCTGAGTGGAGAGTTTCAAATCTTAAACGATCTTGCAATCTGACCTTTATCTGCACCAAGGTGCGGGTGGGGTAGCGTTTTTCTGCTTCTCTTGGCCAAGTGGGTGACGAGAGTGCCTTCCTTGCAGGCGGAGTTCTTTTCTAGAAAAGAACCAAAAGCACCGCCAGTTAACGTTGCAGGGGAGCTAAGCCACTCCCTCAGACTGAGGTACACGTTCGAAATAAGGGGGTACCAGATACTAAATCTGATTTTGAAGACTTTAGTTGAAACACTTCCAATTGTTATACATGAGAAATTTCTTATAAAACTGTTCATCTATATTTCTGTCAGTTTGATATATAGATCATAGGGTTTAATACCAGCCCGCCACGTATTTCACGCACTCTGTTGCTTGACGGTTATAGCACCCTTTCTTCCGGCGCACAAATATTTCCCGTCGGCGTTCAAACTAGACTCCGATAAAGCATTTCAGTCATAATGTCTGATAAGACAATTAGAAAACAGATACAATATTCAAAGTAATACGAAAACTTGCAGCCATGTCGAAACGGCGATAACCCCATTTTCCTCCAATCTCGTATAAAGAACCCCCCGAAAAAACAAATGCACAGCAGTTCAACTCAACCCATGGATCTCGGTCGAAATTTAAATACTATATATACAGTTAGTGGAGATCTTTTGTCATTTTAGGCAACATTGTAGGCGTCCCGACCAAATAACCAAAAACAGGATCCACAGGGTCCAATTGTAGGAGGTACACTGCGACGGACCGATACTAAAACCGAGTGGTAAAATTGTTTACAAAAATGCCATTATTAACACTGCTTCGGAGCGGACTTGACATATCGTGCTTCTGAGAATAATTATAGAATGGCCTGCAGACTCAGTTCGAGAGTCAATTTTATCAATTGACGTACAGGGTGATCAAAATAATGATCATAACGCTAAGAATAAGACCGATAGAAGCGATAGAAGCGGTGCTACATATGCCGATAAACATCAGGGGCAAGACCGTTTGTGACTGCCAAAGAGTACTTTTAAGGAGTCTCGCAGCTGAAACAACTAGAGAGGTATTGCCAAATACGGCCTGTCCAAAATGTATATGTAGGGATTGTCATGTATGCCGAGTCTTTATAATAAGAAAAAGAATCTGAAACGAGAGTAGTGCTGCTTGGTGACATCATATTTTACCCCACAAAGGGTTCTTAGCAAGTCAACTTGGAATTTTGTGTGTAAATATAGATTTACACATATACGCATATACACAATACTTCTTTGTTGAAGAAAATTATTTACTGTGGACTTTCTTTTTTTTTTATTTATTAGTTTTTTAGGGCAATTATTTCCTTTTTTTTTTTTTTTTTTTTTTTTTTTTTTTTTTTTTTTTTTTT
>PPJG02000003.1:0-20876 GCA_003705695.2 Blastobotrys serpentis | reverse complement strand
TTACATTGAATTTTTGCATTTTTGGAACGACAACATTACAATATAACGGACTACTAGTTATTATAGGCATCTAGAACATGACGTCCATCGAGGATAATGGAGACATATCTTCGTATTGTATAGGGAAGCCAAGAACTCTGGTGAGCTCGCATTCTGGGGCCGTCACATTGGCAATCTCCTTACAGGAGCCCATAGTATATTTGCCTTCTGCTCAGACACAAGGATCAACGAGTTATAATGAGCACGACAGCAATATTGCGAGGACTGTTCAAGAATCATCGGCAACGCCTGATAACAGTGGTCCGGACAATGGAGGTGTCCAACAAAGAAATGAGCGGGCGATGGATGGCCAAGATTCGGATCTGGCACCTGCAATATTAAGAGGATCGATATTATTAAAGCTAGCCAAGCCTACAAAATTAAAGTCGTTGAATCTAACGTTTTCTGGGAGATGCAGGACATCGTGGTCCCAATCCGCCCGCCAGAATTTGTTCGATGAGAGTCTGACGTCACATCCGATGGCGGAGGTCCAAGACGAAGTGTTGATAAACGAACATCATTGGGAATTCCTGCCTTTGGAGGCGACGTCGCATTGTTCGGGCTCGGATCATTCAATCACCACAATCAAGACGGATCTCTATGGGGCTGATGTTGCAAAGTTCAAGAACGAGCCAGGAATTGTCCACTTCAAGGATGACGCAAAGTCGGAATGCAAACATAGCGGACCCTTCAGAACGATCTGGCACTCGTCGTCCACTGTGCCATTATTTACGAGCGCTCAACAGGGTCATAAAAAGAAGCATATCCACCAACCCCATTTACATCGGGATTCTGCAATGTTCCCCGCTGGCGATTACGTTTACAACTTTATCCTGGCCATTGATCCCACCGTCCCAGAATCGGTTGACGTTGCCCACGGCAATGTCCGTTATGGTCTGACGCCAAAGCTGACGAGAACAGGGCCGTTTTCTCTCAACATTTCGGAAAACCATGAGGTGCAGATTGTGCGATCGCCGCCAAACATCTGCGACTCCATAACCAACAATCCAATTGTCATCTCGAGAAATTGGGACGAACGTCTCCATTACGAAATCTTGATCCCTCAGAAATACGTACCCTTGGGTTCTTCAATTCCAATTGCCATCAAACTCACCCCTCTGGAGAAAATCATGGTGCATCGGGTCCGGGTATATGTGATTGAATCGGTCGAGTACCGCTATTCGTCCGACACAACAATCTCGTTTACGGACAGGTCCCTCAAGATTTTGCTTTTCGAGAAGAAGGCGGAGACGCAAAGAATTGAGACCCCGCAACCGCAGGAATCTTCCCACAATTCGTCGTCCAGCGGACTGCATTTTGGCCATCACTCCAAACACAAGCACAGCAATAGCGACGTCAAAAAGAAGCATAGAGAAAAGCTGACGGGAAATTTGCTGCAATATTTCAGCGCAATGAATGTGAACGACGAATCGTCCTCACAAGCCATAGAAGACAGTGCTGCGACAACCATTGATTGCACCCTCCCTTTCCTCTCGGAACCGGACAATTGGGATGATAGCACCATTGCCAATTACTTTAACAATCATGGCTCATATCCCGATAGAATGTTCAAGCAGCTCCACCCGGATTCCCAAAATTGTCCCTACATCAAGGTTCGCCATCGGTTCACAATCGCATTTAGAATATCCAAACAAGATCCCGAAGATGTCAAACGACGCCATTTCGAGGTCAAGATAGACACCCCGGTGTATTTCATGTCCAAATATTGTCAGCGAGAAAACATTGAATTGCCTCAATACAATTACGAGCATCTGTCGGCCTCAACAACCCCGCTCACCAAGATTAGCTCCAACGATTCTAACTTCCCGACCTCCACAACCTACGCCATTCACCACAACCCCTTTGCGCCCGACGGTGCCCAATTGCCATCGTTTGACGACGCATTGGCACAATCGGTGGATTCTGATCCGAACAATCTTAGCCAATCTTCCGACCCTTCGCTCCCACCTGATTACTATTCAATTATATCCTCTGACCCTGTCTCGAACAACACGGATACGAATAATTCTACTGACAATAACAACAACAACAATAACACCACACCACAGCCAACATAATAGAATGTTGTAGTAATTTATTTATTTTCTTCTCTCTCTCCATCTCCTTCTTTCTTTCAAATCTTATAATCCTTATACTTCATAAATGCAGCTGTCCCGACCAAGGAAACGCACGACCATTCCCAGTCCATCTCCAGAAACAGCCAAACCCATAGAGTGCCCAAGGGAGGTGCTCTTTGCATAACGTAGTAGTAGCCCTCCTCGTTGGTCACGTAGAGTAAATACCACCCAATGCACATGCTAAGAACAAATGCAGCGACTTTAAATACAATGTTGCCTCTATGAGGATGCAGAATCTTATATAGGAGGATCAACACTGGAATTGTAGAAAGAGATTCTTTCAAAATTTCCCCAATTTCCGTTTCTTGTCCATATTGCATCCGCACTAGCATGTTCAACACAAAATGAACTGACATCAATGGAATCAGATAAGCTGTGTAATCCAATGCCGAAAACATAAACCTGCCCATGGCGTTCAGATCTTCTTCTTCTTCTTCATCCTCAACTTCGGTGGTAATCACCTTTGCTTGTGTTTGTGCAGCACCATCTTTTCTTCTCTCTCGCATCCTATCTCCTGCCTTTTGCTGTGTAGCCTCAATCTGCTCCAATAATGTCTGTTGAGGAATATCCTTGTGGCCCACAAAGTCCTTGAAGTCCTGAAGGTTCTCCAGCTCCACAATTCGTGGACTCTCCTCGGGAACTACACTCTTCTTCTTTTTATTATTCTTTTTAGCCGGCATTATGTATTATTCTTATATATAAAATTAGGAGAAAGGAAAGCACAACGTGAAGGTAACTAGCGCGAACTGTCTCTTGGGAAGTGTCCCTGACCTGACCTGACAATTTTCAAAACCATACGTATTCTCGATACATCCAATTTTTCGTAGACACGGTTAGAATGCCTCTCCGGTTGTTTCTCTACTTCTCCGAAGGAGAAGAAAAGATGTAAAAAAGCTACACCCCTGCGACTGCGAGGTAATTAAAAGCACACTGTTTCAAAGGACAAAATTCATTAGACAGGACTTTTCAATATATATAATTACATAGTCTAGTCGAAGAGACCCATACCCATGTCTTCGTCAGATTCTTCCTTAGCTTCTTCCTTTTCTTCTTCGGCAGCAGCTTCACCACCGGCAGCAGCACCACCAGCAGCGGCTGGGGCAGCACCGGCAGCACCACCAGTTGGGAGCTTGGTCAAAATTTCAATAACATCTTGTCCTTGGAGAGCCTTAGCGTAAAGGTCAGCGAAGATTGGTTCAATTTCAGTGAATCCAGCAGTCTTGGTGAGGGTTTGCAACTTGTCACCGGTGATTTCGACTTCAGCGTCGGCCAAAATAAGGGCAGCTATTTAAACAATTATTAGTCTTGAATTCTCTCCTCCCCTTCTCTATCTCAATCTCTCCTTACCGTATGAGATGGCAGTTTCGCTCATTGTTGTCTGGTTGGTTATTGTCGTGACGTTGAAAAGTCAAGCTGATCCGCTCGATGGTGTTGGACCGGTCCGAAAAAAAAAAACAGTCACGTGCGTAAATATACGCTGCTATGCGTAAAGCTGGGTATATAATTTGGATGAGCGCACGCGCCTTTACACACACTCGTAACTTTTCAGCCGCGCCATGCAATTAGCTAGAGCGATCATGATCACGTGACTGGATTATAGATAAGATCTAGATATATAGGGGAAAAACTATAAAACTAAGCATTCATGAGATCTACGGCAGCTTTAGACATAAGTCAAGGTGATAAGATGGAATTGGCATAGCTCAATGTTCATAGTACTCATTAATCATTATATAAATAAACATAGCCAATAAATGAGAGGCCAAATGCAAAAGAGTGTGAAACATCAACGTCTGCGTTGACGTTTGTTTTCCGGCCCTTCCTCGTCCTCACTTTCATCCAGATCATGAACTTGGCCCCGCTGTTGAGAACTTTCCTGTACTTCATCGGCGGAATCATCCGAGTCATCCTCGGTGCTCAGAACTAAGACGCCAGAGATTCTGGATGCTATACTGACTTTGTGGAGGAGGCGGCCATCGAGGTCGTAAACCCGGAGGAACTTGTCCAGCCCTCCCATTGCGAGGACGCCGTGGGCTTGTTGATCTATCTGCAACCCACCGGCTGCAGGACCCTTGAAAAGTTCGCTGAAGGTGGCTCGGGCCCAATTGAATCGTCGAATCACATTTTGCGAGTCTGAGAAAAGTAGTTCATTGTTGGACAGCCCAAACCAAAGGTTTACAAGCGGGTGGTTACTGACAATAATGTTGAGAAGTGGACTTCGTCCACATTTGGTATCGTATAATCGAATCTCCCCGAACCTCGTCGCCACCGCCAACCTCCATCCTTCCGACATTGGTCGGTCCTGTTCGAGAAATTGTATGTCGCTGACCCACACTGGCACCGGGTTGCCAAATTGGTCGTTTCCAACGTTCTTTGCCTTCCAAATTCGCCACAACGGGGAATGTCGACGCGACTGTCGACTGAGAAGCCTCGTACTCCTATCCAATAGTCTCCCCGCAGAACTCTCCACGTTGCCGGTGTTGGCATTCAAACGTCGATTCAATGCCGCTCTATGTGTTCCGATTAATAACGGCAACTCACTCCCAAACCCGTAATAATCTGAAAGTCTTCTCAAATCCTCATCATCTACTACGTCCCGGCGCTGTTGTTCTCTTTCCCGCAGTCGTCGACTAGATGACCTATTCAAAAGTTGAGCCAATCGCAGCCCTCCACTTATTGCGTCCTCATTTTCATCGTCATTTTCGTCCTCCGGGTTATTATCCTCTAACTCCAATTCACCTGGAGTGGTGCTATCGTCCGCTGAAATGTTGCCGCCATTGTTTTGTCCTACTCGGTTATTATCATCTCGCGGAGCAAGTTGAACAATTTCCACGTCGTTCTCCTTTCCGCCTGACACTGCAATCCCTACCTGATTAGGATGCACTTTAAAACAGGTAACCGGGTCACTTATAGTGGTTTGCCAATTGCTGCTATCATATAACTCAGATCCTAAGTCCCTTACGACCACTTTACCCGAAACATTACACATTATCAGTTTGTTAAACGTAAACTCCAACCCCACAACTGGCGACATGAGTGCTTTTGATGATGGTTTCCATTCTCGTATTAATGAATATGTCTCCGTGTCATACAGTTGAAGAACGCCTCCTTTGCGGGCAACGGCAATCTATACATTATTACTGTTGTCAGTCTTATCGGCAGCTAAAAATAACTTCTATCTTCAGAACTTACAACTTCTCGTCCATCATCCAGCTTGATTAAAATCATCTTTTGAATATATGAACTTCGTCCTTCCGCGCCAAAACTAGTTAGCTGAGGCTGAGAATGTCGGGGTCCAACATTCACGGCTAAAGATGGAATATTAATTAATATCATTAAATGATTATTATCAAAAACTCGTTCGCCTACCTTTAAGTGAGCCCGAGTCCTCCGCTGCCACGAAAAACTTCATGTTGTTGATAAAACCAGACGTCCGAAAATGCCCAAAATAGATTATATCAAAACAGAAAACCCTCGAAAGGCTCTTTCTTATCCTTTAAAGATCAGATCTGGATATTTTGGGATGTTCAGGTTTGCCTCTGGGCCGTTGTTGGGAAATTCGGAGTGTAATATAGTAGGTAACACGGAAAGCTCTATTTTAGGGAATTTAGATCGAACATCATTGAAGTTCAGGGGGGGGGAATCTGGAGAAAAGAAAGAAAGCTAAGCGGAAAATATTCCCATACACATTTTTCAATTATCTGGTTTCTTAGAATGATACAGTGCTTTGGTTCTTTTCTGGAAAAGAACGCAGCCCGCAGGGCACTCTCGTGTTTGATTATTCACCCAGCAGGGTCCATGACACGGATCTGCGGAAAACCAACGTTTGTGCAATCGTAGGAAATATCCCAACTCCCAATTTTCCGCCAAATCTTTCAACTGCAACAAACAAGCTCTAATGGAGGTTCCTGACGGAGTGATTATTCCGCCTCCTGAGGTAAAGGGTAAGTGATCACAAAAACACTTGAAGGGCATATTCTAATAAGGGAGTAGCGGTTATTGAAAAAACTGTACAATATGTTATTCGAAATGGATCAGGTGTAAGTGGAAAAACTTGACAAACCATGGAATTGATTGACTGACTAAGATTTAGTTTGTGAATAGAATTTTACAGAATGATAAGGATGGCGACAAATTTGCATTTTTGGAATCTCAGGATCCGTACAACGCGTTCTATGAATGGCGGTTGGAAGAATATCAATCGGGAAGAGCTGATGGAGGTAGCACTGGTGGATCGGCAGCTGCTACTAATGGTACGGCTGCCAACGCATCAGTCGTTAAAAAACCGGATGAATTTGAATTCTGTGCAGCAATTCCACCTATATCTGCTCAAGACTTGGACGTTGTCAAACTAACGGCGTTATATGTAGCGAAAAATGGGAAGCAGTTTCGTACGGCATTATCACAGAAGGAGAGCAAGAACTTTCAATTCGAATTTTTAAAACAGACACATTCGCTGTATCCATTATTCACATCCCTGGTGGAGCAATACGAAAAGATCATCGAGCCAGATTCTGCCATGAAGGAAAGAATAAGCGAAGGTATCACTAATAAATATTCAGTATTAGAAAGGGCCAGAATTCGAGCGGAATACGAAGCACATGAAAAACAAGAGAGAGAAAAACAAGAAGAAGAGGAGGAAAAAGAAAGGATATCTTATGCGGAAATCGATTGGCATGATTTTGTGGTGGTGGAGACGATTACGTTCACTTCTGCTGATTATGAGCGGGACCACCCTCCACCGGCCAGTCTTTCACAGATACAGTTTGCTTCATTAGAACAGAAGAAATTGGGTACTTACAAAATTGAGGAGGCACCTCCGGATTATGAACCAGAACATATCCAAGGCACCAACCCTCAAGACCAACCACAATCACAACCACAGCCCCAACCTCAACCTCAACCAGATGCCGAAGCCGAAGCCGAGTCGAAGCCATCCATTAAGATCAGACCTGCAGGTACCACACGGCGTGATAAGCTTCGAAATAAAGGACAGACAAAGGCGACCTTTATATCCCCGCTCACAGGAGAACAAGTTCCTGAGGAGCAGTATAATGACCACATGCGGATTTCACAAATGGATCCGAATTGGAAGAAGGTTAAAAATGTCGAAATGGCGCGAATGTCCACTAGTAATATCCCCACTGTGGATATTGAAGGCAATCTGAAACGGTTTGCAAGCGCAAGAAATGGCGGCGAAGAGGATGACGACGAAGAGCGTCGTCGCAAACGGGCTAAGGAAGAGGTTCAATGGGACGGTTATAGTGCATCTGCTGCTCAGGCCCATCGAAAGGCGAAGGCCCAAGTCGACCAGGAACAGGTGCAGCGCGAGCAGGAAAAGGAGAAGGAACGTTTAAATGCCATCGGCCCAAGGAGATGAAATCAAGGCGAAATGCAATGTTATTTATATACAATAGATACTATTAATTTAAAACGTAGATATGCAGTGTTTAGTTAGCTTCCCCCAGCAGATCGAGCTGACAGTACTGGCAAGAAACAATGACAATAACCATGTCCAATGTATACTGCGTGGTGGGATTCAAGGGCCAATGGGGATTCTTCTTCATCTGAATACATTTCTTTGCGAGCTCTCGCAGTACGCTCACGTCATCCCCGACAAGCGTGTCTGGAAGCATGGCCAGAAGACAATACATCCATTGTGCTAATTCTGGTGCAATTCTGCTGGAAACCCATTTCTGGCAGTATCCTAATAATTTGATCACGTGAGCATGATCTAAACGATTCAATAAACCCAACCCGGGTGCATTTTCAGGATCTAGAATGAACTGTCTCCATTTGCTGAACGTCTGTGGCAAGGTAACGGTATTTTGCGGCACGTTATTCTTTGATTTTTCAAAGATCTCTCTCGTGTCCTTGAATTCCCGAAGAAAATTCTGACGCCACTGAAAATCAATTAATACTGGTACCTTTTCCTCTGCGACCACGGTAACTGGTTCCTGCTGTTTCTTCTTAATGGGAGGCTGTTTCATGTCACTGTTGTCACCATCGTAAGACCTTAGCGCTCCTCGACCCCTAGGGGCGACCGATCTAGAAAACTTTTCTTTCGCGGAAACAAAAGATGGTCGTCCGGACGCTTCAATTTTCACCGAGCACAAATAGTCTTCAACGCTCAATGGCGGTCCTGGCGTGACGGGTGCCGTCTGGTTTGTTTCAAGTTGAGGAAATGCACTTCTCTGGCCAAATTCCGGATCCAATGGCCCACTAGTCACAGTTTTCTGCTCACCTCCTTCGTCATAGTTCAAGGTAATTCCTTCAGTCCCTTCACCATATCGTCTTTTGCGTGAGTCAAGTCTCCCTTCGCCCCGTCGATTGGGCCGTTTCTTTGCCATACATTCGATATATGATTCTCGTACCGCTGGAAATGCCCAAAAAAAAAAAAAAAAAACGGAAGCCCGACCGGTCCGCTTGTCAACGTCGAAATGTTATCAGTAAGCATTCTAGATAAGGTTGATAAGAGCGAATTGGGCTGACCAGATCTACTTTTAGTTTCTTTTCGGGAAAAAATTAAAACTAAACCGCGCAGAGGAAAGAATAGTTGGCATTCTATTGTGAAAGTATTGATAAGAAGTAGCTGTATATCTAGTAATTAATACACCTCTTATATAACTCGAAGCTTTAATACGGCCAGAAGTTCGAGACAGTCATCGAGTTGCTGTTTTCATTAACCGGGAAGAAATGAAGCTATCAAAAATATGATGATATTATTATGGAGTAAAAATAAATATATTAGAACAATGCTATTTAGAATTCTTCATCGGGGACAGTTTCAATAAAAACATGTCTGGTTTTTTTAGGTTTAGAGGAAACCTTTTGAGCGCGGGTCTCGACCTCAGATTCCTCAGCATCTTGTTTCTGTTTAGTTAAAAGGTTTGTTTTGTGGGATTCTAAAACCTTGATCAAGTCGTCCACCTTGTCAGCACCATTGACAGCTTTGGTAATGAGCTCTCGTCTGAGCTTTTTACTGTCACCATTTCCACGTGGGAGCATATCCAGTTTTTTGTAAAGCTTTTCGAGTTGCATTTGAGTCTTTTGGAGAACCTTAATTCTGGAATTAAGGGATTTAACAGAATAAGATTCTTCGTCACTTGAAGTTTCTGCTTTTAGTAGTCTTTCATACGTTTCGAGACTGTCGCTGACCTTGGCTTTTATGTCTTGCAACACTTCAAAGGTATCTTCGTGTTCAGCTTCACACTCCGAGTCGGAATGAGCTTTTTCCACGTTGTAGTTGTCACTAGTATTGAACTGCACTAGTTCTGATGGCTGGACTGGTGATGTCTCTGCATCAAGAACTGGTGTTTGAATATGACCCTCCGAATTTAATCCTGAATGGTCGTACAATTCCCATTCTGACTTGTCTTGTTCGATTCCTTCCTCTGGTGGTTGGTTAAACTTGTCTTTAGGCTGTTCTGTGAACCCAAGAATAGCTTGAAGAGCACTTTCTAGACTGGCATTATGATTCTGTCGTCTTAACAACTCTTCCTCCATCTTTTGCTGTCGTTGTTTTTCCTTTAATATTGCCATGCGACGACGTTCCTCACGAACAGCCAATTCATACTCCCATTGTCTTCTACGACGAGCTTCGTCCTCAGCGCGAAGCTGTTCTTGGGCAGCTAAGTATTCGTAGCTAGTTGGTAATTGTGGATGGTAACGAGGTCCTCTACCCATAGGTGTAAAAAAGCATTCTGGTTGATAATAGTAGTTGACTGGTACAAATTGCATTGTGATATATTATTCTTGGTAATTAGAAATAACCTTTAGTCTTATTAAGAAATTTTCAACCCTTGCTCTGAGCCTTCCTTATATATCTTATCTGATAAGAATCCAGTGGCTTCTAGAACAGTATCGAATCTGCCGATCATGCGGCTTAGACCTTTTCGAGATGGTTCCCCAGCTTAGTCATCAACGCTGAAAGTGTGTATATAGTATTTATATGACCTCTTCATATATTTGTATTCTTGACCTCCAGTCCATCTGATTCTAGCTTAGCGGAGGTTTCGAAAAATTGAGGAATAAGTAGAAGGAATATAAACCCAAATCCAGCTCTGGGATTATGTACCGTGTAAAAACTGGCACTTCTCTCGGCGCTCCACACACTGGGGTGATCAATATAAGGAATATCAATCCGGCGGGATCACACATAGGGATTAGTATAATGTTAATGACGGGCATAATGGATCCATTGAAAAGTTGAATCTGAGATTTCTAGAACTTAGCGGAGTTCTGTTGGATCTCAAAATTCCGTGCAGTTGATATTACCGGACAAGGGTGACCGTAATCCGACGCAGAGCCAGTTATCCATAAGATGAAACTGGAATAGGTAATATATATATATATTACGGTTTGGATTTATCTATAACTGAGTTTAGCTAGAATTCCTAAGGTTTTGTTGACTATTAATATAAATGACCACTGTAAATGGCAAAGCTTTGAGTGAAACCCCGAATACGAAGAACAAGATCACGAAAGAAGGATCATCCTGGATCCACTTGATCCGGACTAGATTGGAATATCTCAACAGGATAGTACCAAGCACACGACATGTATTAGTTGCACTCTATGGCGCCCCTGGGTCAGGGAAGTCTTTCCTGTCTAGGACGGTCCTTGATGAGATTGGACAAACCAGTGATCATGGGAAAATTCAAATCGTACAAATGGATGGGTACCACCTGACCAAGGAACAGCTCTTTCAGATGGATGATCCCGAATATTCTTTTAAGAGGCGGGGCGCTCCATTTACATTCGACGGAGAAAGATTTGTACAATTTGTTCGAGATGTCTACAACCAGCCGTTAAGCCACGGTAACGAAATATTCGCACCAGGGTTTGACCATAGCGTTGGGGATCCAACGCCGGATAGCATAACTGTTAAGGGAAATGTTCGGTTCGTTATTTTTGAAGGAAATTACTCAGCATTGAGCACCGAGCCATGGTGTGATATCCGACCGTTGATTGACGATTTCTGGTTTGTGCACACTCCGATTGCTGAAACTGAAAGAAGATTAATCCAAGGACACATTGAAGCGGGAATCGAGGAAAATATTGAAGCTTCTACTCAGCGTACAAGAGAAAATGACCTAGCCAATGGACTAACGGTTTATGAGAATAGTTATGCTCCAAATGTGGTGGTATATTCATCAGATGATGGTGTCAGCGTGGAAATCATCCCAGAAGACACCCAGTTTAATCTGATGCAACTTTATAGATCAAAACTAGATTAATACAGTTACAGATTATGTTAGTATTATTATCATGATTTACTTTTAGCAGGAGGAAGTTACCAATATTGAAATTGGACTAACCTTTTTTAGAGAACTAAACTCAATATTGCCGTACTGGTGAAACCAAGACGCACAATTATTGAAGCTTCGTAACATCAGGAAGTACACAGAATTTTATGACTTATTGATAATGTAAACAGAAATAAACTTACGGCAATTTTTTTTTCTGATATCTTACTTTTACTAGGACACTAAAAATACACTGTTTAACAGAAAAAACTTTTAAAATAAATAAATCACACTTCTTGAACCACTTCGACGTGTCCCACCTTGGGCTTATTAGTATCTTGGAATCCACTGAATTGTGTGATATCACCGTCGTCACCATCAAACACCTTAGCAATCTCCTCCAAGGAATAACCTTTGGTTTCTGGATAGAAGAACCAAGTATTGATCAAGAATACCAATAGCAGAACACAAAACACAATGTAATATTTCCATCCAATGTTCTCCAATCCAATTGGGTTCACAAATGCTGCAATGATTAGGGAAACGTAGATTGAAATCAATTCAACAGTCAACCCTTTAGATCGAATGAAATAGGGGAAGATTTCAGTTGGATAACCAATAAGCAGTGGCGTATACGCAATGTCGTAGTGGAAGTAATAAACAAAAATGAAGACAACAACCGAAACACCATATCCGTGTGAGTTGGTTTTTTCAAACATGGCTGAACAAGCAGTCCAAACCACATATGCCACTAACATTCCAAGACACGACCACAAAAAGAGCGTTCTACGACCGAGCTTGTCAACCATAAAGGCTCCAGTAGCTGCCGCTACAAAATTGAAAATTTGCAAGAGGCCATTGATTAAAGTTTGCATTGTCGGATCAGTTATTCCAATTGTGTTCAGAACTAAGGTCAGATAGTAGGAGATAACTGCAATACCGTTCCACTGTGCGGATGTTCCTACTGAAATTGCAATATATGTCCGCTTGATATTCCCACGAGTTTTGATAAGGTCAGTCCACTTGGATTCAGCACTGGTAGCTCTTTCCAATTCTAATGCAGCAACAATTTCTGACATCTCAACTTCAACAAGAGGGGAGGTAGCGTCATCACCAGCATGATGCTTTTGGAGAATAGACCTTGCCTGTTCATTCTTCCCCTTTGCCACCAAAAAACGAGGAGATTCTGGAACTAGCCATATTGTCAAAATCTGGACAAGCGGGAACCCAGCTTGCAATATTGTTGGAATTCTCCATTCCCAGGAGTTCCCGTAATTGGTGGTGCCATAAGTGGTCCATGAGGCCAAAATAGCTCCAAAGTAATAGAAACACCAATATAGCGCGGTGACTTTGCCTCTGTGGGTTGGAAATGACAACTCTGCAATCAAGAGAGGGGCCGGTTGAACTACGAGCATACCTCCTGCACCAACGACAATTCTTGAAACAACCAATTGTGCATACGAAAAGGAGGTTGCTTGGATAATAGTAGCGATGATGACTATGACCAACCCAATAACTAAGGTAAATCGTCGTCCGATAGTATCACTGAGCCACGAACAAAGGGGCAAAATAACTACTGAGCCCAAACTCTGAGCAGCGTTAATGAATCCTAGCTTGGCTCCTTGGGGGTTATCAAATTCAACTTTCCATTGTTCTAGCGACTGAAGTCCATTCATCAACGAGCCATCATAACCCGCAATTGAGGCAGACAAGAGAGGAATAATTAAAAGAAGGTTGAGAGTGAAGAGATGCTTGATCCGGAACCATGGCTTGCCATAGTCCGGCATAACCTCAGCCAATCCTGCACCCACAAGCCCTACCAAATTGTCCTTGTTTTTCCTTGTCATTATGTTAATGATTACAATTTACAATCAGGGATAGATGATAAATGCTATATTTATATACCAAGTTCTAATCACATCCCCATATTTTCAATAACTGCATGAATGCGGGGACCATCTGTGAAGATCTCATAATGGACAACCCCACGGCACATCTTTTCCCCACCGGACGGTGTCACCCTTGATTGATCGACAGAAATGTGGAGAGGTCCGGAAACGGTCACCCTGAAGTAAAGTTCCAACGGGCTATCTGGGTAGAATTCGGCTGATGTGCAGTAATCTTGGTGATATGAAAATTAAAATACTACTATATGTTATATAAAATTGCTATATTAGATTTCAGACCAGTGCGCTATGTTGTAGAGAGATTCAAAGTGAAGAATTGCGGGTCGTAACTCTCGTAATCAACAAAACTAAAGTGTTAGGTATGAAGAGAACATAGATCTATGAAATTTCAGTTGATAGTGACTTTATTAAATTCTTGAGAGCTCCAAACATAAGATTTTGGTAGGGATTACTTTAATTTGAGAATTGGTCGGGATCATGTCATTTAAAATTGCGCATTTAGGAAGATCTTAAAAATTTATATAAAATATGCACCGTGAAACAATAGTTGAATGATAATGAAGCGACAGAACAGTAATAGAAACAATAATCATATAAAACCCAAAACTAAAAATCATTCGACTCCGGGCCCGAAAAGACAGCGTTCCCAACGGATGCTATTTTCTCTCTCCAGCTTTTGCTGTCGTTGGCAGTTTTTAAAACCAAAAAACCACAATAGAAATGCTCTAGAACGACCATTTTAATTGTTATTATTATTGTGGCTCTGTTATGACAGTTTGAATTATGGGACTAACCTTTTTAATCTATTTCTGCTTACTGTTCTTTGTTCGTTCAATCATTTTCATTTTCAGCTCCGGCACAGTCAGCGGAATATTCAGTTCGGGACCATCCGTGAATTTAAAACCATTCGACAAATATACCAAAAATATCTCGAACGTCATTCAGTTGTGGAAGAGCGTTTTGTGACTGCTGGTAGGCAATTGCTGGTCAACAGGCGAATTTCACTCTCCCGAACCTAATAACAGACTTTACTTTTTTTGGCTCACTGAATAAAACTTTAACGGCTTGTCAACGGTCTGTAGTTTTCACACCTGCCGATAGACGCTTTATTCATAGTTAGAGCGTGCTGTTGACTACTCATACCACTAGAATGTATTTACCGGGCTGACCATGAGCTACGGCATCATGAGCCAACCGAACCAACAGACATAAGTAAATTAATACAATATATTTATCTATAGTTATCTCATCACAAAGAGCAGTACCCCCCGTCACAAATAATATCAGTACCGGTAGTATACGTACTGGCATCACTGGCGAGATAGAGGAAAACTCCTTTCAATTCTCTTGGGTCGGCATCACGACGCATTGGTATTCTTTTATACCATTCTTCCTTCATCTCTGCAGGACAGTCACCGGAGATAGCTGTGTCAATGTATCCAGGGCTAACAGAGTTAACACGTGCAAAGTCAACCCACTCAACAGCAAGAGACTTGGCCAGGTGTATAACAGCGGCCTTTGAAGCATTATATGCCGCCTGCTGTTGAGGATAGTTGACAATGTGGGCTGACATTGAACCTGTGAAGATAAGGTTCCCATACCCTTGATTCCTAAAGATCTCACCAGCAGCACGGGCACAGTAATATGCACCGTTGATATCGACGTCGATGACATTATGCCAAGCTTCCAAGGATTGGTCCAATCCCCCGGCCTTTGCAGGAATTCCGGCATTGGCAATCATAACATCCAAACCGCCAAAGTCATTGACCACCTGATCAACAGTCTCTTGGACTTGTTTTGGATTTTCGATCTGCACTTGGTAGGCTTTTGCATTCACTGAGTACTTTTTGGTCAATTGAGATGCATGAGTGATTGCTGAATCATTCTTGTTGTACCAAAGGGCAATATTTGCTCCAGCTTCAGCAAGAGCGTTGGCGACTTCAGCACCAATTCCGCCAGAACCTCCAGTGATGATTACAGTCCTGTTTTTCATGCTAAACATTTCAAACACGCTGTCTGGGAGGGTCGGGGCTTCTTTCTTGATGCTAACCATTGTTATCTGTTTTCTTCTTTAGCTCTTTGAAGGAAAGTAGAAGAGAGATAATGCCTTATTTATATCAACTATATGACGGACCATTGTCACCCTCTCACCGTTTAACTAGATCATCGTGTATTCTTCCACAGATTTCAGATGCGGGGTATTTGGTGGGGTATCTGAGTCACAATCCCCGATTAGGCATCAAATTCACCCATCAACGGAGTACCCATCCGTTTCCCGGACCTTTATAACCTATACGGAGCACAGCATACCTCCAACACCACAGGAATCCATGAAGGGAGATATCGCTTGTAATGAGTGTAGAAGGCGGAAAGCCAAGGTGAGCATTAAAATCTGAGACCAACGGAATCATGCTGAGACGGGGATTTTTAGTGCACGAAGGAGATTCCAGTGTGCAGTCTATGCGAGAAATACCGACGCCATTGCCTTTACCAGAAACACAATAATCGGACGCCACTGACTCGGAAGTAAGCTTGAGTTTATATTGAACGATTATACAAACTAACAAAGCACCTTTCAGACATCTCACACAGGTGGAGGAGGAATTGGCTCGAGCTAAGGAGATTATTAGAAAGCATTTGCCAGGTGAAATTGCCGATGATCTTTCAAATATTCCGTCCAGTGTAGATCATGAAACGGAAACGACTATCCGTAATGGTGAGACCAGAGCGGAATCCCCAGCTGAGAATGAGCCGCCGACTAAGAGAAGAAGAACTGAGGCATTTACAGATCACAATGGATTATTGCAGATTCCCCAATTAATACCTTTAAAGATAATTACGCCAGACAACAAGCAAGATAACGACATGTCGGATGGAAATCCTCAATCGGGGTTGAACCTCTCACCATGTAACAGAATGTCAAACTATGACTGGGATGAACGTGATAATAATTGTCAACCGGAAGTGATAGATGGGATGGGCGTGATTGCGTCCAATCATCCAGGCTCAGGGTACCTGGGATTACCGTCTAGTGCCTCTTTACTCAATGTCGTCCAACAGCTCTATTCAACTGATTTTGATACGGCCACAAAACCTTTACCTCAAATACCAGCAGTATTTTCACAACATTCGATTGGACCTAATGCCCCATCCAAAGAAGTACGCGTTTCTGAGGAGGACATGGAATACTATATTAACCAGTATTTTAAAATTTACCATGTCTCGTACCCACTAGTTCATCAAGCCTTGTTTATGGCTGAGTATCATGAAATTATACCGCAGCCAGGGAGTGCTTGGAAAGTATTAAAATATATCATTGCGGCTATCGGTGCGTTCATGTCAGCAACCTCCAAAAATGATGATGCCGACTTACAATTGTATAAAATGGCAAAGGAACATGTATCCATGGAAATGCTGGAAACTGGTAATTTGACCTTGGTACAGGCTCTGGCTTTGATATCCAATTATCTTCAAAAGCGTGGACGACCAAATTCTGGATATAACTATCTTGGTTTGTGTGTCCGAATGTCACTTGCACTGGGTCTACATAAGGAACCACCGGATGGCTCGAATATCAGCCCGT
Source organism: Blastobotrys serpentis (assembly GCA_003705695.2). Lineage (NCBI taxonomy): Eukaryota > Fungi > Ascomycota > Dipodascomycetes > Dipodascales > Trichomonascaceae > Blastobotrys > Blastobotrys serpentis. Next base: position 3,961 of record PPJG02000003.1, on the reverse strand, counting down.
TCAATATGGAAATTAGACGAAGGGTATGGTGGTGCGTTTATATCTTTGATTGTGGTGCCACTGTGACTTACGGCCGTCCGCTTGGAATCCCGTGTGCTGGAGTTGATATCAAGTTACCTAGAAATGTGACTGAGAGTGATATCAAGAATTCTACTAGCGCGATGCCTCGAGAAAGAGAGACACCAACAATCTACACTAGCGTTAGACTGCAATCACAGTTGCACCTTTTGACAAATTCAATCTATGAAAGATTAATTAGTGATCCACAGCCGTCTGCACAAGAGCTACTAGAATGGGATAATGCTTATCTTAAGAAATGGCTAAGCGTAATTCCAAAGTATTACATGGAAGACATTCAAGTTGAGGAAACATTTGCCTTTTCTCACTCAGTTTTAGCTTGGAGATATAAAAATCTCCGGATTCTCATGTATAGACCTTTTGTTCTCAAAAAGATCTTTTCAGTGAGAGACGATGTTCAGATAACAGTTCATTTGGATGAATACACAGAGAATGCTTGCCAAATATGCTTAGATGAATGCCACAGAACTATCTTAAGTATTGAAAAATACTGGAATCAGTCTCCTCATCACCGAATGGCAGCTTGGTACAGTTTATACTTTTTAATACCAGCTGCCATGATGCCTTTACTATGTCTTCGGAATACTCGAGCTCATGGTGGAGATGAGCAATGGAAACAATGGCAAGTGGACGTCATGAAGTCTATTGCAGTTGTTGAGAGCCTTCAAGAATTTCATTCGTTAGGTGCTGATTATTTGCGGATTTTGAAACAGCTGAGCCACAACTACACCATACCTACTTCCAGAGACGTTTCATCTTCACACAATTCTAAGGTTGACAAGAATAATAATGGCCGTGAGAGTGATGCTCTGTATTTGGACGAAATGAATATGGATAACCAGAGATCAAACGAGTTCTACTTTAGTCCTACCGAGGAAAGTCCGTTGACCCAAGTAATGCTTCTGGATTCTCTTCTATGGCCACATCATTTCGAATTCGAAAATGAGGTCCTTCAATGAGACTCTTTAAATACTAACTGTTGAAACGAAGCCATTATTGCAATCAGGTTGGATTTACGTATATTTAAATAATCCCTCACAAAAGTTATATACCTTCTATATTAGTGTGAAACAGCCGTCAATGACCAATTCAGCGCCAGTCATATAGGTAGCTGTGTTTGCTGCCATAAACAAATAAGCCCCCTTCAATTCGTGGGTAGCACATAATCTTCCTGCAGGAATCAAAGAGAACCATTTTTCAGTCCATTCTTTTGGATGAATTGATAACATTTCTGTATCAATATATCCGGGAGATATGCAGTTGACTCGAGCAAAATCTAGCCATTCCACTGCCAAACACTTGGCTAATCTCACTAAACCAGCTTTAGACGCGTTATATGGAGCTTGCTTTTGCGGATAGTTCACAATTTGCGAAGAAACAGAAGCTGTAAAAACAATTCTGCCTTGCTTCAAAGCCCCCGCGGATTTCTGTTTCTTGAAGACGTTGGCTGCAGCTTGGGCGGTATAGAACGCACCATCCAAGTTTACATTAATTTGTGTACGGTATGATTCCTCGGAGAAATCCTCTGCAGGCTCATGTACAGCAATACCAGCATTTGGAACCACAATGTCCAATCTACCAAAGTCGTCACAAACCTGTTCAACAGTTCTTGTGATAGCTGCTTTGTCAGCCACATCAACTTGATAGGCCTGGACCTTTGAACACCCGGACTTTTTTAAAGTTTCTAATGCCTCGTCCACGACTTCCTTTGAAGAAGACTTGTAAGTAATGGCTACACTGGCACCGGCTTCGGCTAGAGACTTTGCTGCAATCAATCCAATACCCCGGACGGCACCGGTAACCAATGCAACTTCTCCGTCCAACTTGAACTGGTCCAAAACTGAGGTCTCATCAAACTTATCCAACATTTTTAATCATATATGATTAATATCAAATAGTAAACTGCAGGCTTATATTTATAGTGGAAAGTGAAAGTACTTATGCAAATGGTCAGGGCTCTGATTTCCGCATTTGCGGAGACTTGCGGAGAACTGTCAGCCTGTCAGCCTGGGGGACCGGAGTACTGTCAACCTCAACCTATACAAGCAGACGCATATATAAAAGGGCCAGTCGACTCAGTTAAGTAGTATTAGAAGTGATATAACAATCATACGGACACAATGAAAATGGTTTCAGACAGAAATCCGGCATTGGTTCTCAAGAAAGTTAAGGAGCTGGTATTTGAGGACAGACCTATCCCAAAGCTTAGACATTCCCGAGATGTCAGGGTGCACATCGAACAAACTGGTATCTGTGGATCTGACGTCCATTACTGGCAAAAAGGAAGCATTGGAAAGTTTGTGTTGGAGAGCCCAATAATCTTGGGTCATGAATCTTCGGGAACTGTGGTAGAAGTTGGTGCCGACGTTCCAAATCTCAAGCCGGGTGATCGAGTATCGATTGAACCAGGTGTACCATGCAGATTCTGCGATTATTGTCGCTCTGGTAACTATAATCATTGCCCAGACACCATCTTTGCAGCCACTCCTCCACACGACGGCACTTTAGCTAACTTCTACCTGGTCGACTATGACTACTGCTATAAAATACCGGATACAATGGATTTTGAACAGGCGGCTATGATTGAGCCGGTCGCTGTTGCTGTTCAGATTTGCAAAACAGCTGAGCTCAAAGCCAGAGACTCTGTGGTCGTTTTTGGCTGTGGCCCAATTGGCCTCCTTTGCCAGGCAGTCGCGAAAGCCTATGGATGTAAAAAGGTCATTGGTGTTGATATTTCCGACGGACGTATGGCTTTTGCCCTAAAATATGCCGCTGACCATGTCTACAAGCCTCCAAAAAAGAATGTAGATGAAGACGTATCTACCTACGCCGCAAGAGTGTCTCAAGAAATTGTTGAACAGTTTGAACTTGGAGAGGGTGCAGATGTAATTTTGGAGGCATCTGGTGCAGCCCCCTGTATTCAAATTGGTGTTTATGTGGCTAGACCTGCTGGTGGTCGCTTCGTACAAGCCGGTATGGGACAAGAAATTGTTGAGTTCCCAGTAACTGCCGCTCTAATCAAGGAGCTCAAATGGACGGGATCCATTCGATACACTACCGGAACATATCCATCGGCCCTCGATTTGGTTAAGTCCGAACAAATTGATATCAAACCGCTCATTACCAACCGATTCAAGTTCGAAGAGGCAGAAGAAGCGTTTAAATTGGTCAAGGAGGGCCGGGAAGATGTTATTAAGGTTATAATTCAGGGCTATCAGGAGAAATAGAATGATGTGTAAGGATGACTGCTATCCAAACTTCGTCGAAAATCATGTTTTAAACAATTCTACCGATTTCCATAGTAGGTACTACAGGTAGATTAAGTTGAATAATGAATTACATAAAAGGTGCGAGTTAATATGAATTTCAGGACTATCCTACTCTCTCGTCAGTTTCTAATTAAAAGATCGACCTCGATATTTTCCGGATATAGTAGATCTTATGTAAATCTGCTGACCGAACCCTGAGGCTCAGCCATCCCTAGACCTTTAGCCTAACCATTTTCTTCTTTATTTTAAAAGTAATTTTTGGTTGGTCCTAATACCCCTAGAGACTTACTAGAGTCGCAGTTACTCGCTCCGGAACAGGTCCTTAGCATCAACAGAATGTGCCCTTTCTCTGGTACGCGGCATGGAATTATTATTACAAGGTTCGTGTTACCCAGAATTCAGAATTCCAGCATGAGCCGCAGGCAAACCAATGTCCCCTATAGATTAAGGAGAAAAAATCAGATAGAAACGGTGAGGTGGTTAGTGCACTGCTTATTAGCGACAAGAGTCGGGGAATTTTAAAATTGAGATCGTGACTCCTCGATCCCTACGCGAACTAACACCTTTTTTTTATTTATTATTTATTTATCTAATTTTTTTTTTTTTTTTTTTTG